>VRLP01006157.1:0-30738 GCA_009660295.1 Lophius piscatorius | reverse complement strand
ACCGCACCAACAACCCAGACAGTGTTTGAAGATCTAGTAGCTCCAGTATTTCCATGTCTTGTTGTCATTGGAGTTTCATCAAAATGGATTATTATCCCATCTCCACCTAGTTTTTCAGATGTTTTTTCAAGGAAATATGTCAAACTTGCCCTAAATAGCTTATAAAAACTCATTATAGTTGTTTTACTATGGCCAAGAGTCTCTGCGCTATCAGCTACTGTTCTTCGACAGCTAAACTGATAAAGTATTTCAAGTACCTCCCCGTACTGTAGCTTTGTACCATTAAATATGGTATCTTTTAATATATTATAATTTGTTTTATTCTGGCAATCGCCAAACTTACATCGAAATCTAGGCGATCTGTTATTTTGCCAATGTACCGCCGTTAATATTCTATTACATCCACGACATCTATATCTTTGTGGAAGCATTCCAGTTGACTGGAAAAGATTGACAATTTCTTTATTTGTCATGTTTTTTAACTCTTCAAATTCTTTTCGATTTATATCTGGAGTTTGTATATGCGAATTCCCAGTTGTAACAATGTATTCGATTTGTAATAATTTATTACGTAGCATTAAAGGTATATTTATAATAATATTTTATCCATTTCATCCAATAATGGATAAAATGTTATTATAAATATACAATAGTATATAATTTTAAGATTACTTGGTTTAATGGTGAATTAGACTGGCAGGCCCGGCTGCCCTCTGAGGTTCGAGTCTCGGCGAAGGAAATCTTTATTGCGCTCTCCCCGGGGGGCGCTTTTAATTTTCTGAGGCCACTATGCTGTTATCCACCCGTTTTAAGGAATCAACAATATTTAATATTGTGAAAAATAAGCGTTTAAAAAACTTTATCTCAAAATAAATTTTATAAATAAAAAATATGATTAATCAATTTTGCTTAAAAAATTATAATTCAATTTTAAAATATAGAATATATTTTCCTCTTAAAGAATATAAATAATTTAATATGATTTTTTATTCCATAAAAGAAAATGAATTAAAAAATAATAATTAAATTTTTTAAGCAAAATAATATGATTATTTTTATTTATCTGTAATATTTTAGAAATATTGATCTATTGAAAATAATTAAGAAAAAAATAATTGTATTCTGTCATTTTCGGCTCTTTCCCTTTTATACCTAATGGTTTTAGAAATTTTCTAACCTCATCTTTTTCTTCTTTAGTTAGTGATTTTAGTTTTAATGTACTATTTAAATATTCTTCTTCACCATCTAATATTTCTTCTTTTTTTTGTAATTCTTCATTTTTTTCCATAGGAGGCTCTGGTATAAAATTTTTTATAATGTAATTTTCATGATTAATTGTTTTGGATTTTTCATTTTGATAATCAATAGCAATTAATAGACTTTCTAATTTGTTATCTTCTTCTTCAATAATCATTTTTCTTTTTTTAAATGAGAATATAGGTACAGGATTTATAGATTTATCTTCAACTGATTCATATGCTATTTTACCTAAATTAAAATGTGAGTGTTTTTCTCTGATTAATGGATCGTTGACCAAATAATTGTTTTTAGAAGATTTAGGTGTTGCTTTGATCATTTCCTTGGAAATTTCAGATATTTTACTTTTTTCTAAAATATCTTCGCAATACCATTCACTATATTCTTTTTCCCAACCTGCAAATTGTATATAATATTGATTCATTCCTCTATTTCTTCGTATTTTTACTCTTCCAAAATACTTTTCATCATTATCAGCAATAAAAGAAATAGTTTCTCCTACACTAAAAATATAATCACTCTCAATTTCTATATTTCTCCGAAAATATTCAAATTCCAATAAATATTTTTTATAAAATGTTCTTACCGTATAAGAGATATTAGTTTTTCTTCCAGATTGATAAAATAAAGATTTCCATTTTTGATCATTTGTAACAGCCTCCATTCCTCCATTATTACACACAATCTTATAAAGATTATATGCATTTACAGTCTTAGTGCCAGGTACAGTATAAGAACCAAACTTTTTAACACCATCAATCTGATATTGTCCATCCTTCATACAATACCTCACATACTCAGATTCAAAGTTTTCCAACGAAATATCATTATCGAGAGTATTTATTTTTCTATTAAATTTATTCTGTAAATCATCACTTTTACATCCTAATCGTGTTAAAGCTTTTCTAAAATCACTTTCCGTTTTACAAACACCACTTCTCATCAACCATTTAAAAAATATATTATTAACATCAAAAACCAATAAATGCTTCCTATGAATTTCCTTCCAATATTTAAAATTGATTATACCATAGAAAATCTCCTCATTTATTTTTTCTGTAATTTTTATTATTCGCAACGACAAATCTGTTCTCTTCCTTAAAAAATAAATCTGAGAAATACCAATTTCCTTAGGAATTAAAGAACGTGACATAACCGCAATACATAGTTTATATTTAAATAAAATAATTTACTAAACAAGAATAAAAATCTATTGACAGGTGATAATCTAAACAAAAATAAAAAAGAAATTGAAAGATATAAATCTTTTAAAAATATATTTTAATAGAGAAATAACGTTTAAAATATATAAATAAATAAGTTTTAATAGATATGATAAATGTCAATTTAAGAATAAAAATAATTATCTGATAAATGACATTTAATAAAAAATAAATAAATAAAGATATTATCTCATGATATGTGTATTAAAGTAGTTATAATAAATAAACGATATAAAAATATTTAAAAATGATTGTAAAAGATATAATTTAATTAAATTATTTAAAAATAAATATAAAATATTTTAATTTAAAGTTTCATTGATATTTATTTTAATAAAAAATAAATCAACTTCTTAAAATACAGTTTTACTTGGAAAAAAGAAATTTTTAATATTCATATTTAATAAAATTAATTACTAATTATAAAACAAATATTTAATCATATGTAAATATTAGAAGTTTATAAAATTTATATATTTTTTTATTTAATTAATTTTATTAATTATGAATATTCCTCGTTGTATTTGAAATATTTAAATATATTTTTTTAATATAAGAAAAATTTAATTAATATACATTACTTTTTCGGTATTTAAATATAATGAGAAATTTTCTATTAAAGTAACATAACTTTTTTTTTCCAAACATTGTTTAAAGTTATAAGAAATAAAAAACACGTGTAAATAACTATTTTAAATAAAGAAATACATTACCCCGTGTAAAAAAATAAAATTTTAATTAGTTTTCAAAACTTACGATTAAACATTGCAATTATAATTTTATCATGAAAAATAAACTATTCTATTTATCATATAGGAATTATTTTAAAAATTTTTTTTTATTAATAACCACAAAATTATACACAATACATTAATTCTTTATATTACATTTTATTCATGTAATTAATAAAATTGCTTAAATATAAAATCATTATCATTATAATGATATTAATAATTTTTATTATTTTTAAAAGTGTTATCATTAGGTATTAAACCTTTGACTTTATTTTCATAAAGCTATTGATGTAGTTAGATAATTATAGAGTCTCGGTAATATACATTCAATTTATAATTGAGTATTTTTAAAACAATGGATTTTTAATTTCATAAATCCATATCCCCATGATATCAATAGAAGATAGAAAGAATACTGCAAAACAGATGATATCTTTATTAAAACATATTGGTTTGGTAGGTATATATAGTGAAGAAGAAACATATAGGATTCTTATAAAGCTTGAACATGTTGTTTTATCACGGGTACATCGGGCAGATGAATATTTTATTTTTTTTAATGAAATTATGCAGAAGATATCTTCGTTGAGCAATGATAATCAGAAAAGATTTTTTGTGGAATTATTGTTGAGGTATGGAATTTATGATAAATTATTGGAAGAAAATATTGAATATAGGAAGGATGTAAGATTTGTAAATCCTATGCAGGTTTTACAGTTATGTAAAAATAAGGAAATACAATATAATGCACATGGCAAGGGGAATGAGAGTGGGATGGGTAATTCTGATGTTTTTAAAATTGGTAATAAAATAAATCAGAGTGGTGGCAATAAAATAAATCAAAATAATGTTCATAAATCAGATGTAAATTATAATGATGCGTTAAATAGAATACATTATTCTTATAGTCCACAACAATATAGGGGATCTTATAATAGTCCTCATATGAGATCTAATACACAAAAACAAATATTTAATAATTCAAGATCTCCTGGTGATCCGGTCAACAATATGAACATTCCCCCCTCTTCTAAAAGAGTTGAAGCGCCTAAAAAAATTCCGTTTAACACAATACCAGAGAAAAGAAAAGGGGTTGGGGAAAATTTTATTGGCAGATGGCCTGGTAATACAAAAAATATTTCAGAAGATAAAAATATTATAAATCAAAGACAATCTCAGCCAATAAAATATTTTGATAAACAACAACCACATAATCAAATTTTATATAATAAAAATCTAGGTATGGAAAAATCACCATATGCACAGGTTCAAAATTCTGATAAATTTTGTGATTTATCGTACATTGGAGCACCGAGGCATGAAATATCTAAAAATGTTCAAAATCCAAATATCAATAAAATAGAAACTAAACAAATAATTCCAGAAAAAAATAATATTGATAATAATTTTCAAACGATAGGAATTGAAGAGGAGATGAAATATAATAAAGGCATTAAAGATATTTTTGGATTTAAAAATAGTTTTGAAATAAAAAAAAATTTTGTAAAAATCGAAAAAAATATCGACACGGAAAAATTTAATGAAATCCATAGAAATAATAATGGTGGATTTAATGTTTTATTAAATCAAAGAGATGCTATTTATGCAAACAAAAAACAGAATATTTTATCACAAGGAAAAAGAACAATTCCAACGGAAGATAAATTTGTTTATTCAAACAAACAAACACCGGTAACACCATTGAACATTACAAAAGAATCTTATAATAATCAAATAATGAAAAATAAAGAATTTTTAAATAATGCTTCTGTTGACAAGCGACAAACTATAGCTCCTATTGAAGAAGTAATATTTGGGAAACAACATATACCATATCAAGAAACAAAAAATAATTATAATAAACAAAATATAATTGATGATGAACATAAAAAAGAAAGTATGGGGTTTAAACCAATGGAATTTAATAAGAATAATTTTAATACAATGGATTTTAAAAGAAAAAATTTAGAAAAAGTTGTAAATAAAACTGAAAATCAGAATAAAAAAGAAAAAGAGATATTTATAAATTCAGAAAGAATAATTAATAGAAATATACACGATACCATTGAAAATAGAAATAAAAATAGAAGTCCTGGTGAAGAACCTCCTGATAAAATATCTAAATTAATAAAATCTTATTCTAAAAATAGTTCAATTATAATGAAAGATGGAAAAATTATAAATGTTGGTAGAGAAAAAGAAGAAAAAGATTTAGAAATAGGAATTAAAAATGATTTAAATACCGTAATAAAAATTTTACGGGACAAAAATGGTGGGAGAATAAGATTTGTTATAGAAAAAATATTAAATATGGAAGAAGAGATAATTTTAAGTGAAGGAGAACAAAATGAAATATCTAAAAGATTAAAAGAAATAATGGAAGATTTAATAAACAATCAAAATCTTTTTATTTACCATTCAGAAATAACAGACAATGAAAATTTTAGAAAATATTTACATTTTAAAAAATTTATTAAAGAAATTACAGCAACAATTGATTTTGAAGGTATTTTTATTGTGAATTTAGAAAATGTGGAAGAAATATCAAAAATCATAGGGGAATTAAAAGAATCGTGTATTAAAGATCTTAAAAGATATGGTAAAACACTTAAAGATGCAAAATTTGATTATAATAAATGGATAAATGAAGCTGTTAAAGCAATGGAAAAAAAACGAAAATACAAAACACAATTTAAATAAAAACGTAATTTATTTTAATAAAAAATTTCATTTCTAAATTCCAATCCTTTTGATTGTTATATTTTTATTTTATATTTTAATTTTATATTTGATTGTTATATTTAAATTATTTTTAATTGTTATATTTTGTTAAACATTCTTGTTTCAACGTGTATTATACAAATAAATTATATATTTAATTATTTTTGATTTAATTGTTATATTTTGTTAAATATTCTATTTAAATTAATTTGTTATATTTTTTTATTCGTAGATAAATCTGTTAATGATCCAAATATCTTTTTTATTTTATTTTTAGTTTTTTCTATGTAACCTTTTTTATTTTGTTTTATTTCCTGTAAATCATTTATATAAAATTCTATCTTACCTTCAAATTCTTCTTTTGAAATATTTAAAGTATTATATTCTGTTGTTTCAATAAAAAATAATGCTGATTGATATGTTAACAGATAAAATTCAAGTTCTTGTTCAGGGGTATTATCTAACAGTGTGATACATTCACAATTAGGATTATTAATATTTGTATTATTATTCAAATGTAAACAATTGTCATGGCATTGTAAATATTTCTTTCTTCGGTATTTTTTCATAAAATCTATTTTTAAATATATATCATTTACCTGTGATTTTATTATTATATAAATTAAGATAGGAAGCAATTGATCTTGGCCAATTTCATTGGAATTTATATTATAAATCATTTTAATGGTTTGTAAGGCTGTCTTTATCATCATGGATGGTGTAAATTGATTTTCTATATTTTTAAAATATTTTATAATTTCAGTATAATCATTATCTTCTATTTCCAAATGTGTAATTTCTATCCATTTAAACATAATCATTTTATTGTTAATAAAATTGTTTGTATTCTTTTCTCCTACTGTCAAATAATGAATTTTTGTATTAACTAAAATATATTTTTCTAAATAATACATTCCTATTTCACAAAGAATAAATTTCTTTTTGTATAAATAATCATAGAATCTATTTAATACATTATTATTTTCTGTGTGTATAAGACTTACATCTTTTATAAAAGATTCAATTATAAGAAATATTTTACCTGTAGGTTCGGTATATAAAGAATTTATAAAATATTCAACACATGATTTTGTACATTCTTTCATGAAAGAATGAGGAGGTGGAGAAATAAAACCTGAGATGAAACATGATATGATATGTTTTATATTTTTTGTAAATATTTTAAATAATATAAAATATTATTTTAACTTATTATGATCTCTTTTATCTTTTGACGTGCTGTGATATAAAAAATGTATTATATTTTAAAAAATTAAATCTAAAAAAACTTGTTTGAAAGATGTCATGATATTTCTTATTTAGTTAATAAATGATTTTTGTATAAAATACTAACACTGGAAGAATAAATATAGAAATACACATTTTTATTGAAATATTTTCTTAATTAACAAATAAATTTATCATTTAAAAATCAAAAAATTTTTAAAAACGAAAAACCACAATTGTGGTGTTGAAAGAATATTATTTGTAATTTTTACAAGAAAAAAAAGATAACGAAAATGGTAAATTATATTATTTACTTTAAAAGGCCAATAAAAAATATTTTTGTTGAAAGGATGTAATTCACTGTCAAAAAGTCACATTTTAATAAAATATAATTTTTTTAGGTGGATTTATTTCGTAATTCTTAAAAATTTCCCTAAGGAATAATAAGTTTTACTCCTTTTTCGATTTGGTATCACACGCTCAAAATTTTCCATATAAAGAAAGTTTTTTCAATCCCAATACATGATCGAACGAAATAAAACATACAAAACAAATGATAATGAAGAAGAAACACCATACATTACAACAATTTCAGATGAACAATATTATGATGAGGATATTTTACAACAAAATTATAATTTTTATCAACAATCGCAATATGGACAAGAGCTAGATAGCCTAGAAGAATACAATGCCAGTAAATACCATTCACCGTCAAATAGTCATCACACACAACCGAGTAATTATACTCCAAATTACAATGGATATAATCAATATAATATTAATCATTTAATTAACAGTAATAATGTGAATGTAAATGATTATTATAAAGAAAATGCGCCAGAGATAAGTTCTGACAATGGATTTGCAGAAGAAAAGAAACCACGAAAATGTGGAAGAAAGAAAATTAAAATGGCTTTTATTGAAGGTAAAAATAAAAGAAGTGTGACTTTTAGTAAAAGAAAGAAAGGTATTATGAAAAAAGCTTACGAGCTTAATATTTTAACAGGAACAGAAATTTTATTATTAGTTGCGAGTGAAAGTGGCCATGTTTATACGTTTGCAACTCCCAAACTTAAACCTATCATTGCCAATCATGAAAACTTGATACAACAATGTTTAAACGCTCCCAATTTACCTGAAAGAAATATGGGATATATGGCAGAAAATAACGAAACTCCACAAAAGGATAATGGCTATTCGGGAGAATATTACGAAAGGTACAATAAATATTGGAATCAAGATAGGCGAGGCTAAAACTTCCAATTAAAGTGCTTTTAAAAACTTTTATTTACAAACTATTATATTGTTATTCTTCTTTTCTTAATTCATTTGATGAGTTTTCAATCATAGTTTCAACACCTTTCTCTCTTTCATTTTTTGGTTCAGAATCAAGACATTCATCATTTTCAATTTCTCCCGTTTCTATTGCGTTTGTGTCTATTTCATCAATATTTTTTTAGGGTTTATAATTTTCTTGAGGCTTTTTATCTGAGTTCGATAAAACATCTGAATTTTTTGACTCTTCTTCTATGGGAAAATTAACTATAGTTTCATTATCTTTAAATGATTCTATTCTCTTTAATTTCTTTTCTAATAATAATCTTCTTGGCTTTTTTTCTATAATTTTAAAATTTGAAATTTTATGTTTTGGATTAGGTTGTTCAATAAGTTTTGGCTCTACTGATTCCGTACGAACATCACGAGATGGAGCAAACTTATTAAATTTTATTTTCATATTTGATAATACAAGCCTACAATCCTCTTTTTTCTTTGATAATGTATATACTTTATATTCTCCTTCATCAGATTTCGATTTTATCTCAATATTTCTAATTTTATACATCTTTAAATAATATACTGGGTTTAAAAAACTTTTTGGTTTCTTTGATTCATATAAACTTTTAGATGGCTGATCTGAATCCGAAGATAAACCAATAGTAGCCACCTCTTCGCCGATTCTCATTTTATATTTATTATCATTAAATTGTATTGATTCTTCTTTTAGTTTATAATCAGATGTATAAATATTATTTATTCTTTCAAAATATACTTTAAATAAATCATTATCTATAACAATGGTATCTTTCCCTCTATCTTCAAAAGGTATTTTAAAATTCTTACATTCTTTATTAGTCTTATAAAAAAGATATACAAATAATCCGAAACCTGCTATTAAAAATATAAAAAAAATTGTGAATATAATACGAAAGATTGTTTTGAATGTCATATTTTTTTGAACTGTAGAATATTTATAGATGTTATTAAATCATTTTTATATTGATATATTACAATTTAAATAAAAAATAATAAAAACTTTTTTGAAAATAACCTGTAAATAAAATGAAATCTCTTTTATTCTCAATGGAAAGTAATAATTGTAATTTTTTAGTATTAAATAAAATAAGGTTTTTTTTTAATATTCGATTAAAACAAAAAATATTTATTTAGATAAATACATTAAAATAAATTTTTAAAAGAACGACATATAAATTCTACATCTATAAAATTAAATTTTTTTATAAAATAATTGATAACAATTTAAAGCAAAAAACAGATAAATTAATAAAAAATAAATTAAACATAAACTTTATATTATTTTATTGGTTTTTATTAAATAATATTACTAAATAAAAAGAAATGTATAATATATTGTGTTATTTATAAGAATTTTTTGATAAATTTGTACAAAGCCAAAATAAATAAAAATGTTTCAAAAAGAAAAAAACTTTTTTCAATCAATTTCATACGATCTAGAAATTATAAATTATAGTAAAAAAATGTAGTTTATAAAATAGTATATATGTAAAAATTACCTTATTTGAATAAATAATTTCAACATTTTTCTAAAAAAACTTGCCCCATTATCTGATGTTGTAGAATTGAAGTTTTCATCAATATGTTCAAAGAATTCTTCTCGTGTGTTTAATATCATCCTATATCATCGAGCTTAATAAAACAATTTTTTATTATATTTAAAAATGCAGAATATGGTGTATGATACAGAATGGAAGCTTGAATTCCGAAATTAAATAAACAACACCATTATAATAGCGTAAATCAATATTACCAAGAAAATATATTAGATCAATAATTCCTTTACTAACGATAATGTTGTATAAATCTCTTAAAAACTTTTCAAAAGCAATACCATTTACATTATTAAAATTTTTTTTATTAATAAAACTTTTATTTATTATAAGTCTCCTGGCCGGTTGCAGCCTACCGCGGTCTGAGACCTTTGGTTCCTAAAGTACATCTAAACTTGTATTAACCAGTTTTGCCACATATACGCACTAACCCCATCTTATCTTATGCTCCAGAGCGTTAGGATTTTGAGTTTGGTGCACGTCACCGCCTCTCCTAATTTTTCAGAGACTCTTAACCTTTTTCTGGTATAGTATTGGCTGAGACACAAATCAATACGATGATTGTAATTACACCGACTAAACACTACTTTAATCTAGTAGTGGGGCCATCACGCAAGACACAACCAATGCTACGTTATTGAACCCCTCACCCACTCAACAACCTTTTCTCTTCTCTTCTACCTTTTTTTGGAAATTCTTCTTGTTGAGGATTCGAACCCGCCAGGCTTGGTATTTGGTTACCAGCCCACGACCATTGGACCAAACGGATTTAAAAAATATTATATTAAAATAGAATGCAGCCATGTTTAACATAATGGCTATTTTAAATAAAATATATTACAAATACTAGCATTTATTATTTTATAATTTTTTATTATTGTATCATTTAGTATTCACAAAATTGTGTGTATAAATTGTTATATAAATTAAAGCGTTATTTAAAAAAATATTCCAAGTTTATTTTTACATCCTGATTATACGATAGCACATAATAAATACAGATTTGTTTTATATGTTACATTTTTCTAATGTATTTGATAGGACTTTTTAGATTTATGAATCAACATCAATAATTATTTTCAATAAACTTATATTATATAATTCTATATTAAATAAAAATATTTTCTATTGATAGTTAATTAGGATATACAAATATTTCATAATCAATTAAAAATTCTATTATATGTGCTATACAAGTTTGTTTTTAGTTTTGTTCAATCTGTTGAATTATCTTCAAGTAATGTATATTTATATACTTAGGCATCTTAGGTGTCCATAATGATATTTATAGATTATAACATTCTCAACTTTGTTAATTCGAATCAAAAATATTATTGAGTTATTAAATTCTCATTGATTTTATTTATATATTTTTTGGATTCCAAAAAATAATATTTTGTAGCATCTTTTTTATGGTTTAGATAGCTTACTCTTTCTTTATATATATTTTCTATGATATAAAAACGGTTTCTTCTTTTATAAAAAATAAATTCATTTTCTATATCACTCATCTTTTGCGTTGATTTTGATCCCATTATTTGATTTGCCACTTTTTTCGATAGGAAAACTTCTCCCGGATTTATATATTTGTGATAATGTTTAATTTTCTTAGTATGATATGCTAACCAATATTCACCATATTTTCCATAGGCTCTTTTTAACGATAAACTATCGATAGCCATTCTAACAGAAATACCTTTAAAAATATAACCAGTATTATTTTTTTTCTTTAAATTATATTTTATAGTTTCTTCCGCCCATTTAAATTTTAACAATGAAGAATTAAGCTTCTTAATAAACTCTAAAACATTTTTATTAAATAAAATAACAAGTCCATCGGTCTCATCATCCAAAACAGTCCCACCATATTTTTCAATAAGACGAAATAGAATATCTCTATATTTTATGAAATCTTTCCTTTCGAAATCGTGAGTCATATTTTCCAAGAATACAGAATTAAAAACATCTACATATAATAGATATTTATAATTTTCATAATCCATCTTAATTTTAAACTTTTCTATAAATTTCGCTTTTCTACCATTAATTTGTGATCTATAGTAAATATAATCAAATATACTGACAATAGAAAAAAATACAATAATTTTATATCTTTTTCTTATATTAAAATAATATCCCAATAAAATAAAAAGAAAAAGCGAAGTTAACATCCATTTTGTGTATCTACAAAATTTTATCATGGGTCATAAATAATTCATTCGCTTTATCTGATTTTTTTATAAAAAAATATACTACTTTATGTTAACCTCTAAAAAGAATAGATTATTTGTTTTGTATTTCACAAATTTTTTTTATAGCACATATACACTATTTTATTTTCCGCATTTGTTTATAATTTTCTTTTTCAGTTATTTTTATATGTTTTTCTTTTTTTGTAATGAAAATTGAATATGTTGAATAAAATACAATAAAATCAAATTTAATAGAAAATAATATAAATATTTTAAATGATTAATTATTTTCAAGAATTCAAATATATTTTTTATTAATGTTATGTAATTAAGTTATATAACAGGATGGATTTTGAAGAAAAATAAAAAATATATTAAGAATAATAAACACAACAAAACCTATAATTTAAGATATACATCAATATTAACATTTTATGGATATAATACTTATACCATCTCAAAAAATTATACCATATATAAAACTTACAAAAAATTATATAAGAAAAATATCAAAATAAAATAATTTAACATTTAATTATGAAAGAATACAATATTTTTTTCATTCTTGATGACTCAAAAGAATTTCATTTCCTTCTATTCTTTTTTTTTTAAATTATATTCTCTTGAAGAATAAAATATTTTAAAATTAAAGATTTAATAATAATATTAAATTATCGATATCTTTGTTTTTGTAATAATCCCCAAAAAAATATAATATTTATATATTTCATTCTTACCACGGTATACTTTTATGTTAAAAATTTCTTTATAAATAAAATTAAACATTCAGTTGTATTTATATGAGTTAATAAATTTTTATAATTCAAATTGAATAAAGAGTGGTTCTTATTTAAATGGAATATTTGTTTTTTTTGGAAAATTCGTTATGTATACTTTAAACTCATTAGCTAGATATAGAATCTTTGAAATAATATGATTTTTATTTTAATTAAAAAATATACATATTACACAATCTATAAAATATACAATTACATATAATACCACACCAAATTGCTAACTGAATTATAAGTTCAATATTGATTATATATTTATTTTTTAAAGTTTTCTTAATTCTTTTTTTTAATAATCTTTTCAACTAGCTATATAAAAAATCAATTTCTAATTTTTCTATATCTAAGTTTCTTGTTTTAGAAGGGGGAAAATAGAATACAAAAATTAAGATATTTGAAGATATCTGCTAATCATGTTGTAAACTTTGAAAAAAACTGAAATATAAAAAAATGTATAAAAAAATATTAGAATAGGAAAATAATATCGAAATTTATAAAATACTGTTTTATTGCGCAGGTGAAAATTTAAAAAACAATAAAATATATCAAAAATTTAATTTTCATAAAATAATGAGTTAAAATATTAATATATTGTATTCTTTAAAAATAAGATTTTTTAGTTTATTTAAATTTATTAACTTTTAATGATAATCTTTAATTGTAAGACTCTTTTAATTACCATGGTAATGCATATGTTTCAAATGATGATGTTTTCTTCTATTATATTGATCTTCAAGATTTGTTTTTTCAGTTGGTGAGATCATGTCGCTTAATAAATTTCTAGTTGGTCTTTTATCTTCCAAAGCTTTTTTTGCCTCTGATTTTAATTCTTTATTTTCTTCTTGTAAAAGTTTAATTTCATTAAGTTCTGCTGCACAGTTTTTAGATTCTGCTGTTTTTTGCGTTTTTAAAATTTCTGCTTCCAACTCTCTAACTTTTGTTTTTAGTTCTTTGATTTTCTTTTTATTTTCAATATCTTTTAAATAAATAATTTCGAAAAATTGATCAGCAGTTGAAGCACATCTGCGTCTTTCAAAATTATTTCTACTTTCGATATATTTTAAACACATACCGTTAGCAGTTTTAATAACCGAAACACGTCTAGGACCTTGTGTGATTATAAACCTTTGATTTATACGACCATGTCTATTTCCATATAAAATCAATTTCGATACATTTCCAGATATATCAAATATTTTTTTAGTTTTAATCTCCACAACAAAAAAAGTTCCCATAACTTTACTATTTACTATTTTAAATTTGCCAGCCGCTTTTATCTCTGTTGTTGTTTTTGGATTTGAATCTGCTGTCATATATTTATTAGTATTTGCCAACTTTATATGAAATAATTCATCGCAAAATATCAAGCCTAAAAGTAAAAACATAAAATGTTGAGTTGTAAAATATTTATACTTCCGTTTTGAAAAGTTTTAGAATTACACCATATATGATTTTTAGACTAGTTTTACATATTATATAAAACTTTATAGTTTTATACATAAAAAAATAACTTTATTTTGTCTCTGATAAAACAATGATATAAAAAATATAATAATAAAGAGTAATATAAAATTATTGAATAGGATAAATAACGATTATTTGTTGGATTAATATTAAAAGTTATAAAATTAAATCACTAGTAAAATAACACCAATTATAAAACAATGTGTAACTAAGAAACAAATAAATAATATATCTTTTTTTAAATGAAACTTTTATTTATAAAAGTCTCCCTGGCTGGCTTATAACCTTTCATTCTTAAAGCAAATTTAAACTTGTACCAACTGGGTTTGCTACAGATATGTATTAATTTCATTTTAGCTTATGCCCCAAAACGTTAATGTTTTACATATGGTGCACGTCGTCACCCGTTTCTTAATTTTTTAGAGATTCCCAATCTTTTTCTTAGCATAATATTGGGCGAATCACAAATCAATATAGGAATTGCGATTACACTGGCCAAACGACACTTTAATCTAATAATGGGGTTGTTATATAAGATACAGCCAATGTTACGCTATCGAACCCACATCCGCGCAATAACTTTTTTTTTATTCTATTTTCTATTTTTTTTGAAAATTCTTCTGTGTGAGGGATTCGAACCCACTATGTTTGAGATTTAGTTACCACCCATGGCCATTCAGCCAAACTGGCTTTACTTAAAATGTAATATTTAAAAAATCTCGTTATAGCCATATGAAATTTTTCGAAACACAAAATCAGAAATCATCTAAAATATACATAAAAGACAATACATTTAAAATAAAAGATAAAATTGGTGATAATACTTTTTATACAAATGGTGCTATATCGTCTGAAGTTTATGAAGCTTCAAAAGTTTGTGTTAATATTCTTAAGAAAGGTGGTAACTCAGTTGATGCTGCAATAGCAACAGCTATATGTGTAGGAATTATTAACCAGTTTTCATCCGGAATTGGAGGTGGTGCTTTTATGGTAATTATGGATGAAAGTAAAAAAGAGTCTCCGCAATATTATATGATAGACAGTAGAGAAATGGCACCAACCAATATAAATATAGCAAAAATACAAAAGAACCCAAAAATTTCCATAGAAGGTGGATTGGCCGTTTGTATTCCTGGTGAAATTAAAGGGTACATTAAAGCACATAAGGAATTTGGAAAGTTGCCATGGAAAGATCTTTTTGAAGAAAATATTCAGATTGCAAAAAAATTCAAAGTATCTAAAATCTTAGAAAAAAGACTTTTTGAAAATAAAGCACATATTTTTAAAGATGAAGGATTAAAAGAAACTTACACAAGAAATGGAGAACTTTTAAAACACGATGAATATTGCTACCGAGAAAATCTTAGCAAGACATTAAAAAAAATATCAGAAGATCCAGAATCCTTTTATATTGGATCACTTGCTGATGATATAATAAATTTTGTAAACAAAAAAGGTGGATGTCTTACAAAAAAAGATTTTTCAGATTATGAATCTGTGTTTAGGGATGTTTTAACTGGGAAATATAAAGATTATGAAATCATCACTTCTGGATTACCATCAGCTGGAATATTTTTAATAGAAATTTTAAAAACTCTTGAAAAATATAATTTAAATATTTTAGAAAAAAATCAAAAACTTAGTAGTTACCATGTACTGATAGAAATATTTTAATTTGTTTATTCACAAAGAGCTGATTATTGTGACCCAGATTTTCTACAAAATTATCGGGAAATGATAAAAAATAAAATTTCTGATAAAAGATCCCAAGAAATTTTTAATAAGATAAATTTAAAAAAGGTTCTCGATGAAACAGAATATAACGTCAAAAAACATACATCATACGATAACGGTACTACACATATAAATGTTGTTGATAGTAACAACATATCAGTACTTTTAACGTCTAGCATCGATTTGGCATTTGGTTCAAAAATATTAGATCCTAAAACTGGAATATGTTTTAATAGCACAATCAACGATTTTTATATCCCGGGTATAAACAGTGCCTATCTTTTATCATCCTCTCCAAGAAATATATTACACCCAGGAAAAAGACCATTTTCTTCTATCGCACCATTAATTCTAAAAAATAATAATGAAACAATTTTATTAGGGGGTGCAGGTGGATCTAGAATTCCAACAAATGTTATTCTTGTAATATTTTACATGGAATTAGGATTATCAATGGAAGAAGCCATAAATGCCCCAAGATTTCATCATCAATTTAACCCCAATATTTTATGTATAGAAAATATACTCCCGCATGAATTAAGAGAAGAACTTACAAAATTTGGACACCATGTAAAAAAGAATGTATCATGAATTCAAATTTTACATCTGTTCAATCTTTAATAATTCGAACAGATGAAAATAAGAAAAAGAGAATCTTTGCATATTCAGATCCACGGAAAGGAGGGAGGCCAGATGGATATTAAGCTCGTTTGATATTTTATTGATGATTTTAACTCTATGATTTTTTTGACCTTGTTATAATTAAAAGTATGTTATAAAATATTTTTGAGCATAACAAATCATTTTCATTAAAATATTTAATTAATTTATTTATCATCAATTATTTCAAATAAATTGAATATTTTAAAACATTTTAAATAATAATTATTTTTATATAAAGAAATAATCCATTTTGGATTAAAACGTTATTTTTAAAAATATATTAACCTAACCTAACCTACGATAATTTATTATTATTTGTTTATTTTGTCCTTAATGATAAAATCTAAAAATAATTATTTACAAAAGAAAAGCATAGAAGACATTGATCTCAATGAACAAAGAATTTTTTACAGAGTAGATTATAATGTCCCAATAAAAAACAATAAGGTTATGGAAGGATTTAGAATAGATAGCACATTAGACACCATTAGGTACATGTTAGATAAGGAATGTAAATATATTATCATAGGAAGTCATTTAGGAAGACCCAAAAATAGAGAAGAATGTTCTCTAAAACCTCTAGTATCGTATTTGGAAAATAAATTAAAAGAAAAAATTACTTTCACTAATATTAATAAAAATATTGAAAACGGTAAAATTTTTTTGATGGAAAATCTTAGATATTATGATGAAGAGAAAAAATTTATAAAAAATTCTGCTTTGTATAAATGGATAGAAAAAAATGCGGATATTTGTGTAATGGATGGATTTGGTGTTGCACATAGATGGTGTGGTTCTGTAAATGGAATAAAACTTAATGTGTATGCGGGTTTATTAATGAAAAAAGAAATTTCTATGACCAGTTGCTTAAACAATTCAGATCTTATAATTTTAGGAGGAAAAAAAGTAAAAGATAAACTTCCATTGATAAAATCCTTGATTAATTGTACAAAAAATATATATTTTACTGGCGCTATGTGCTTTACCCTTATAAAATATAAATATAAAAAAAACATAGGTAAAAATTATTGTGAAGGAGAAGATGTTGTATATGAAATATATTCTGATGCAAAAAAGCATAATTGTAAAATTTTTCTACCATTGGATTTTATATCCACTGAACCACATGCTATCATTAAAAGAAATTGCATAAAAGATGAAGTATGTGTTGATATAGGACCTGAAACAATTGAAGATTTAAAATTATTGGTAGAAAAAAGTAACGTAATATTTTGGAATGGCCCACCTGGTATTTTTGAAGAAAATGACAGTAGTAAAGGTACTGAAAAATTAATTAAAATGTTAGAAGGAAAAGATGTTCTAATAGGCGGTGGTAATACATTAGCAGCAGTAAATAAATTTAATGGAAAATTTCAAAAACTGAGTACAGGTGGTGGTGCACTGTTAACGATGATAGAAGGAGGAAATATGCCTGGAATAGAAGTAATTCAAAATAAATAAAAATTTTATTGTAAAAATGATATTTTATTAAAAATAGAAATTTATTCTAAATAACGGGTTACATATCTTTCATCAACCTTATATATTTGCAACTAATTGTATTGCAGTATATTTAACTTATTAGAATGTCTTAATATATGAATCCAAAATATCATAAATTATAATTTTTGTTTATTAGGGTCAAATATAAAATATCATAATATTTATTATTAAACAAATAAAATATAATTGTTATGATATGTAACAATATAATTACCTGATTCATTATAAGATTATGTAAGAATAATACAAAGCTGATTAGTTCTAATATTGAAAAAAATATTTTTTTTAAAATTTGTTTTATTTGCATAAAAATTATTTGTTGGAATAGAAACCCTATGAAGATTTTAGAAGATCAGCGTAGTGATAGTATGTCAACACGATTAACATTATATTATTATTCTATGGATGAAAAGGTGAAAAAGGAAGTAAGTTTGCATGGGGATGAGATTTTGTTTGATGTGATTAGGATTTTATTTCTTAACGAAGAGATTACATTGGAAAAATTTGAAAGATCATACAGAGTATATTCTAATGATATGAAACTAGACCCATGCACGAGGGTATGTGAATTATACGGGCAAAATATAAAAGTTATTGCTGATAATGCCTTGGGTGGTTTGGGTAATCTTGGGAATACTTGTTTTATGAACAGCAGTTTACAAGGTATCTTTGCATATAAAGAATTCTCAGACTTTTTATGTGGTAAATATAGAATATCTGAGAACAATCATTTAGGAACGGGAGGAAGATTGGTAAAGGCTTTATCTGATGTAATTAAAATGTTAAAAACACAAAGAACAGTTAGACCAGATGAATTCAAAAGAGAATTAGCCATGACTACAAAAAAATATAGCGATTATCAAGAACAAGATGCACCAGAGTTTATTTCCATACTTTTAGATAAAATACACGAAGATTTAAATATTTCTGCAGAATGTAAAGATAAAAAATATATTTTTAATAAAAAAGAAATTATTGAAATATTTGAAAATGCGGCTATCAACGAAAGAATAGTTAATGGAAGTATAGGTAACACAGAAGTAACACCGGATGAATATATAGAATATTATGAAGAATATACTAAATTAAAAACGATTAAGAACGATGATAATATGGATTATATGAAAAAAGAAATGAAAGATTTACAAGAAGATCGAGGAGATAAAGAATCAGATAGTACAGATAGTGGATTTGAAGATTTAGATGAAATACAAGATGAAGAAGATCAAATGACCACCAAAAAGGTCCGTAAAATACAAACAAGAAATAAGAAACAATTTATGATTGTAAAGGAAGATTTTAAAAAATATAAACCATGGTTAAATTTTCTTGAAATGAATAATTCATTTATTGGTAAAAATTTCTATGGTCTTCTTCATTCCAAACTTAGATGTGTTAACTGTTCCAAAGAAAGTATTACATATGACCCCTTCCTATTTTTAACATTATCGATACCAAAGAAAAGAAGAATGCATCCAATGGTAATTTTAACGAGAAATTTAAAAGAAAAACTTCCAATGAAAATTAATATAGATGAAGATTTTACTTTTAATGAGCTAAAGGAGCTATGTAAAATTAAATACGGTATTACTGGAGAAATGCTCATTATATCATTCAGAAGAAATTTAATAGAAATATTAGAAGATGAATATACGATAAAAAGATTTAAAAGAATATTTGTATATGAAATAGAAAATGAAAAAAGATATGTATGGTTTACCATAAGAATTAATTCATTTATATTTCTTAACGATACATTTGAATACCCATGGTTAATAGAAATAGAAAATACTCTTAAAGATTTTAAAAATGATGAATTTCAAGAAAAAATACATCAATGCTTAGATCCTTACATCAAAAATTATGTGAATATAGAAAAATATAATTTCAAAGAGAATATAAAAATAGAAAATAAATCAATTCATGAGACTAATTATCCTATCGTAACATTAAACCTTAAAGAGAATACTTTTAGTGAAATATTTGGTAATGATTTTAAACTTGAAGAAAATATTTATGTTGAAAGTAACAACGGTATTTCTATAGAAGATTGCTCAGATATTTATTTTAAAAGAGAATATCTATCAGGAGATAATGCCGTATTTTGTAAAAATTGTAAAGAATTATGCTCTCATATGAAGAAAATGGATATATTTTATTATCCCAAATTTTTAATAATTACTTTAAAAAGATTCACCTATGAATATTCTATGGAGAAACTGAATGATTTAGTAGATTTTCAAGAATGGTTTACAATGGAAAATATAAAATATAAATTAAGAAGTGTATGTAATCATATTGAGCTTGGATTTGGATCTGGACATTATACCACATATTCAAAAAGAGAAGGTGATTGGTATTGTTTTAACGATTCTGTTGTTAGTAAATTAAAAGAAATGAAAAAAGAAAATGCGTATATTTTATTTTATGAGAGAGAATAAAATATACGACTTTTCAAAGTTTCTATAGAATTAAAAATTTATTAAAAATGTAAAATATTTTAAATAATAAATGTTATACAGCATTATTATACTTATAATGTATTATAAGAGATATATACTAATTTTATATTAATTCTATAATTATTTATAGATGATTTATAAATGATTATCATAAAATAATTTATTATAAGTTTTAAAATTATAAAAAACTTGTTTGATTCAATATTCATGGAATTTATAATAAATCCCAAATAAACTATTTTTAAAACATAATATATTATATATAATATAAAATATCATAATTGAACGATGAAATATCTTAAGGTTTTCTAATATTATCCAGAATACAAATTTTATAAGGTATATTGTACTTTTAATATTAATTATAAAAAGTTTTATAAAATTTAAAATACGAAATAAAATTGAGTATGATATTCATTATTATCCAATATATTTTTAACACCTGGTATAATATCAAAATATATTTTATAATTATTATCTTTAATTTATTTTAATATTATAGTAGATACTAGCTTATTAAATATTTAATCGATAAAATTCATTTCATATAATGGAATTTGTTTTAATTCATTACCGATTGCTTTTAATATTTCATATACTTTATCAAAATTCGATGCATCAGGATTATTATAATTATATATTTTTTTGGCATATTGTTGTTTTATAATAGTTACCTACATATATTAAAATATTTGATATGTCCTGGTCATCTAAAGTTTTTTAAAATTATTAGAAAAAGTAATTTTACTAAAACAGTTAGATTTATGGATGATTATTACATTTTTTTATTCTCTATAAAGTTGACACTTCTTTAATTTTTTTATTTATTTCTCCTTTAAAATATAGTGGTATCTTTAAGAGGCGTATTTGATTATTAGGTTTTATTATTTTAGGAGGGATTATTTCTTTAATATTTTATAATTTTAAAATAACTAAAAACTACTTTATATAGAAATTTACGAATAACAACAAAAATAATAATACGTCACAGATAAACATATTTTTTAAATAAATATTATTTTATTCAATTAAATAATTGTTTATTATTTACTTCTAAATTTAAAAGAAAAAAATATCTTATATAGATTTTCGATTGTGTAATAGTATATATTTCAAATGCTAAAGAATAAAAAATTTTGGTAATTTTATATTGATAATTTAAAATTAAAATTAAAACTTTTTATTATCAGCAATAAATTTTTAGAAACACCATATTAAGTATATTAAACAAGGTTAGGTTTTTTTTAAAAATAACGTTTTACTTACTAATAAAACATTCCAGTTGGCTACAGCACATTTGGGACCGAGATTGTTAACTCCATAAGGTCGAATAATTTATATTAATTGGTTTCAATACATATATATATTAATCTTATCTTATATTATATTCGGATTGTTCTGGTTTTGCTTATGATGAACATGTTGTCCTTTTCGCGTGATATTCCAGACCTTTTTTGGTATAATACTAATTGAACCATTACTCGATACGGATATTATAAGTGCATCAATTAAGCATCAGTTTAATATAGTAATGTATTCATTGTACAAAATAGATCAAATCATACTGTTGAACTTCCCCTATTCAACTATCTTTTTCATCTTTTCCCATCTCTATTTTTTTATTTGAAATTTTTATGTGTAAGAGATTCGAATTTGTCAAACCTGAGATTTGATTAATATCTATTAAATTAAGCGATCTAGGTTTTGTTTCCACATTTTTTTATTAATTGTTTATTTTAATTAAACAATTCATCTTTTAAAATTGATTTTTCTAATTATGGTTAAAAATCCTTTATTTTGATTAAGAAACACCATAATTTAAAAGGATTAAAGTATTCCAGATTTCAATCATATTAAAAATATTAATATTTTCCATCATTTTTAGCAACAGAAATAACAAAAGTTTGACATTATTTTTAGAAAAAAAATATTTTGTTTAAAATAACACATTGAGCTTAATTTGATATTTAAGAAAATTTTATTTTCAAAATGTCTATGATTTTAATAAATTAAAATTATTTCAAAAAATATCAATGAAAATAAATATTTTTTTATTTAAGAAACTCCAAAATTAAAAAATTATGAAGTTGTCAAATGGTAATTCTAATAATACGCAACTGGACACATTCGAGAAATTCTCTTCTATGTTAAAACAAGATTTAGAAGAAACGGATCCTGAATTATATCAATTACATTTAAAAGAAAAAAAAATTCAAAGAGAGTTTATAAGTTTTAATTCAAATGATAATATTATTTCAAGAGCAGTTTTTCAAGCTTCATCTAATTTATTTGTTAACAAATATATTGAATCTTACAGAGAAGATAATAAATTGAGGAGATTCGAAAATATGACAGATTTGTTAAAAATAACTGAAGCAAGAGCCAAAAAGTTATATAAGTTAGATGATAATTGGAGTGTAAATTTAGCACCCGTTTCTGGCACACAAGCTAATTTATTAATTTTTTTAGCTCTTAAAGGAAAGGATACAAAAATATTGGGATTGAACACAGAACAAGGAGGTCATTATAGTTTTCATTATAAACCTTTGAGACATCAAAAAAGTTTTGAAGCAAATCTATTTCATTTTTATGGATTTGGAATAAAAGAAAATAACGAATTGGATTATGATGAAATAGAAATGTTAGCGAAGAAACATAAACCAGATATATTGATCGCAGGGGCATTTGTCAGATCCTTAGATTGGGATCATAAAAGATTAAAAGAAATTTGTGATAAATATAATATGTTACTTCACGCAGACATTTCACATCCGGCAGGACTCGTATCTGCAGACCTTCAAAATAATCCTTTTCCATATTGTGATATTGCCATGATAGTACTCCAAAAAACTTTAAGTGGACCACGTGCTGGAATTATTTTTTATAAGAAAAATAAGTATTTTTCAGACTCTTTAAAATATGGTAGTACAGTAATGTATGGAAATCCACATGTTCATATAATATATGCTGTTTCAGTAGCTTTAAAAGAAGCACTTTCACCTGAATATAAAAGATCAATGAAATTAGTTCAATCAACAGCAAATAGGTTATGTGAAGAATTGAGGATATTTGGATTCAATGTCTTTAATACAACATCTCATATGTTACTTATAGATCTACAAAATAAAGACATCTCTGCAGTAGATTTTGAATATTTAGCCGATCAAGCAAATATGGTTGTTGAACAATCATCCACTTACACTTGTCCGAATCTTTATAATAAAAAAGGATTAAGAATTGGAACAAGTGGACTTGTAAGAAGGGGGTTCGTAGAACACGAAATGAAAATTTTAGCAGGATTCCTTAACGATATTGTTATAATTTTTAATGAAAATAAAAATAATATCTAAAAAACAATTCAATCCGAAAGGTTTAAAGAATTGAAAAAACATATCAAAAATCTTGCACTTCAAAAAGACTTTAACTATTAAAATTTTTGAACTGATTTCTTTTTTAAATATATTTTAAATTTATAATTCTTTTCATCGTTGTTATAAAAATATGATAATTTTATATTTTATAAAATATTCTGAATGAATAATATTAAATTTAAACAAACATTATTTTAAACATTTTCAATTATTTATTTATTTTTAATACAATAAAGAATAAATAGTTATCATATTAATTGTTTATTCCATATAGCATTTGTGATATATATGTGCGTATAAAATAATCTAAATAATATTTTGTTTTACGTGATCATAGCAAAAGAATACATCTTATAAACAATAAATAAAGCACATTATTCACTTAGTTTTTCGTTTTTCCCAAGAAGAAATAAATCTTTTACACTCATTCATTACTAAGGTTTGTTCGAAAAAAATAAATTTTGATATTTACTTGGCTAAGGGTTGTAGAGTAATAATTAAATTCCAAACCCAACGTGTTCGAAGTCTTCACCTTGAAGAATTTTCAAAAAAATAAACAGTATAAGAAGAAAGTAACTGAATAAGTATGGATTCGACAACGCAGCATTAGTTATACCTTATGCAACAATCTAACTACTAGGTTAAAGTAGTGTTTAGCTGGTATATTTATAATGTATATATTACTTAGTATTCTATTAATATTACAATTAGAAGAAGATCATAATATTATTAAAATGATACAATGATAATTACACCATACGCAAAACCTAAACGCACTGGAATACAATGTAAGATGTTATTAATAAATACATAATAAAACCAATTAATAGGAGTTTAAATGCGCTTCAAGGAACCGAAGGTCATAGATCACGATGGTTGTATCCTCTAAAAAGTTTTTATAGATAAAAATTTTATTAAAAAATGTTACTTTGTTATAGTTTACATTACATTTATATTTGTTTAAATATAAAAAATAGAATAATTTTTTAACAACATTTTGATTATAACTAAAATCTTTTGATGGTTGTACATTATTATAATCAGAAATAAGATTCTTTAAGAAAGATATATACAATTTCTAATCAACTTCACGGTATAAATATCATAATCTATTTTTTTTCATTTCTCGAGTTTTTTATATGTTTATGTATAGTGCACAATGATAGTTATTATGATTTTTTTTATTCTAATTATTTTTTTTGAAGAATTTTTAAGATATTCCAATTTTACAATAAATTAGTACACAATTTTCAACAGTTTGATGGGGTTTTGATTCATATAATAAATATTTTATTATTGCATAATATTATTTTGCAAATAAAGACATATCACGGATTATAAAGGTAATTATTAGTTTTTTAGCCGGGAAACTTTACAATTAATATTTTATTTATATTCAAAAGTTTTTTTAAACTTTTTAAAAAAATACGATAATCCAATGAATATATTAATTCATATAAAAATCCAATTAATTAATTAGTGTTTAATAGATAAAAAAATAAAATATAATAATACAAATATAAAATATTGGATATATAAGTTTTTTAATGAACATCCTTTAATGAAGTTGAATTTTTTTATAAATTATATAAAAAGTATAATCCAACGATATTTAAATTTATATATAGTTATAGTATCATTTGGAAATAAAGTAAAAACATATAGTTTAAGAAAATTCATAAAAATATATAATTAAGTTCTTTTCTTCTCATTTCTACCAAGGGTAAAAAATAAAAAAAAATCTGAATATAAAAATCAATTTATTTGTATTCTTATCAAAAAATATTTTATACTCAGAATTTTTTTTTCTATATTGTTCATTTCATCAATATATATTAATTTATAAAAGAAATTCTTTTATACATATTATTTTAACTACGTTTTACATATAAATAAAAACGATTCTCTCCCATCAATTAATGTATATAAGTTTTTATTATACTATTTTTTGATTTAGTATTTTTAAAAATAACATTAGTAAAATAAAAATAATTTTGTAAATTAATGAAAAAACAAAAGACGATTTTACAATAAAAATTAAAATAATTATAAAGTTATGATATGTTTCAATATGTTTATTTTTTTTTTCTGAGATTGTATATAAATATATTTCTATTTATTTGATAAATACCTTGATAAAATATTATAAAAAAAATAAAAGAAGATTTTTTTATAAAATAAAATAAAGAGTATTTTCGTATTTTTAAGCATATTTTATTAATTATATTATAACTGATATTATATGTACCAACATAAATTTTATAAGATTATTTGGAAAATCCGTTAATTTTATTTATTTCTTTTCTTATCCATTTTAAAATTATTTTATAAATATTATATATTTTTTATTTGAGATGTTTAATAACTTCAATCATTATTTTGAATAATTCAAATATTTTTTTATATTATTATTTTGTAATTTACTTTTATGTAAATTTGAATCTATTTCAATTTCCCGCATTAAATTTATGAATTTCTTTTTAAGCCTATTCTCATCATATAAAAATAAATCAATTTAAATCTTAAAAAACAATAAAAAAATTATATATGAAAAAAAACCCTTACTTTCATGAACTTTTTCTTAATCTTTTCCTCCATATTGGTGAATTGTATTGAATATGAAATAACATACACTGATTATGATAGTATTAAAGAGTTAATACTCAAACCAGATGAAGTTGGTTTATACGATGAAATTACAAACAACCCAGATTTTTCATGTTCTTTTTCTTTTGAAGGAGATGAAGATACGAAAGAAATTAAAATTATAAAATTAGACAATGTTGATCCAGAAACAGGTGAGAATATGTTTCCTGCAATATTCTGTGAAATCATTGATATCAACTGTTTGATACTCAGTAATCTAGAATTATCCAGATTGCCTAATCAATTTGAAAAATTTAAAGAATTAGAATTTTTAGATTTAAGTATAAATACATTTAAAGAATTTCCCCCAATTCTATTTTCATTGTCAAAATTGAAAACTCTTTATTTCGATACCAATGAATTTGATACAGTATCTTCCGAAATAATCAAAATGAGTAGTCTTGAGATATTTAGTATTTGTGATTGTTCTGATTTGATAAATATCAGTCCAAATTTGTTTAGGTTAAAAAATTTAAAAGAATTGGACTTATCGTGTGATTCTTTATTATTTAAAAATAATGATTTTATTTCTTGCCTATCTTATTCAGATAATAAAGTTTCCACAGAAAGCAAAGGTAATGATTATACAGATTTTACGTCTTATAAATCCCTGAAAACATTAATTATTCGTAATAACGGTTTAAGCGCGTTTCCATCTTTTTTCTGTAATTTTATTAATTTAGAAGAACTTGATATTGCCGAGAACCTATTCGAAGAAATTTCTTGTGAGTTATATTCCTTTGCTGATTTAAAGATATTAGATATTTCCTATAATCGTATTGAGAAAGTACTTATTGAGAATGGTACGTTTAATAACTTGTTAAAATTATATCTTGAACATAACAAAATAACCGAATTATTAATTTCTGATAATACGTTACAAAGTTTGGAATTACTTGATTTATCTTCTAATGGATTTTCAAAGCTTGATAGAAATATTTTTCAATTAAAACAGTTAAAAAAACTAGCAGTGTTTGAAGTCATATTTACTGAAATTGAGAAATTTCCTTGTATAAGAAATGATCCAATAAGTCTTACTTTAACCCTTAATGACATAAATGTATTATCAAATATTTTTTATTATAATGGTATACATAAATTAACTGTTAAATGTGAAGAACAAATTGACAGTGAAATAGATTTATTTGCGCATGTACCCATCAATTCTAAAATCAAGTATTTAGATTTATCTGAATGCTTCTTAACAAGTATACCTCGTGGTATTTCAAAACTTATTAATTTAAAAACTTTTAAAGCAGAGTTTAATCAAATAAGTACATTAGAAAATGTTTTTATAGGTATGGTTTCATTAAAAAGGCTAAACTTATCTTTTAACCGAATAACAAATATAAATGGAAATATATTTGACATAATCACACTTAAAAAATTGGATTTATTCTCTAATCGTATAGAATTACTTCCTTCGAATATTAATAATATGAGAAACAGAAATTTACAAATTGATTTATGTATGAATCCTTTGCGATTAGAGATAGATAGGGATCCACATAATTCAGGATTAATCTCTATTGAACGAGTAAATCAAAATATCTTAAGAAATATCAGATATAATAGGATAAGAACATTTAGAATTCCAGAAAATATTAACTTGGATCTAGATGTTAAAAAATTTTATGAAGAGCTTGATATTCCTATTGACGAAAGATTAAATTTAGAAAAAATAAAATCATGTAAAACGAATAAACCACAAAACCATACAAAAACAAGAAAAGAAATAGAGGAAATGTTACAAAATATTTTTAATTATATAACATATAAGAGAGAAGAAAAATTAAACTTTTTGTTAAGAAGAATAGAAACATACTATTGTTATGAGGATAATCCAGAACTAATTCAAAATTCATTTATTGATTACCGAAAAAGAAATTCAATCATCGATCATTTCGAATCTATTGTTATAACAGTGATTGAAATGCTTCCAGAAAAACAAGGATATGTCGAAGATGTGTTTGTTAGACTTTTAGATCAATTAGGATTTAAACACAACACTATTATAGACAATGTTTCTTGTTTAGATGGCCAAGAAGAAGCATTTATAGCAACGTACATATTTCTGAAACAAGGGGATGGTTGTAGTTCTGCTGAAGAGAAGATAATTGAAATACTTACAAATCTTAAATTTGAAATCCTTAAAGGTATTACTACTGGTAGAGATGAAAAGGAAGAAGTCGAGGTGTTTTTAAATTGGAGAAATATATTATCAGAAGAACTTGGATTCGAGAAAGTTACCAATTTATATGGTAATATGTCTATGATACCAGAATTTCACGATAAAAAATATATAGTTGAACAATTTTTTAGTAAATTTACCTGCAAAACAATAATAGAAGAAATAAATGAATATCTAAAGGATAGAAAATCCGGTTTAAACTTATTTAATCAACTAAGAGAATATTTAACTAATAAATTCGGAGAAGAGTTTGAAATAAATAACGTATTTGAATACATTGATGATGAAGATTATTTTCAAATAAATGATGAAGGTGCTCATATACTTTTAAAGTCGATGGGTTATCTTTATGAAGAAGAAAAAAATAATGAAATAATCAATAATAATAAGATGAAACAGGATAATATTAAAAGGATATGTGCAATATTATGATTTTCAATATTCCAGTGTTTTCGGAATATGTTTACAGTGATGGAATGAAAATTTTTTAGGTGTCATAAGCTAGATTAGAATAAATTACCAAAAATAAAATTATTTAAAACCATTAATCGATGAAAACATATTATCAAACCATAAATAACTTTTTATAGTATATATCCTCTTTAAATTCCCTTTAAATTTTTGTTATATAATATTAATAATAGACAATGGTATTATTAAAATGTTATTGTTTTAAAAGAAATAACTATATTATATGTATTATAATATATATTATAAATATAAATACAATCTTATTTGTAATTAAATTTTGTTTTATATAATTTATATTATAAACTAAGGTAAATATAAATATATAAAAATCAGATAAAATATTATAAATTTTTAAAAATTAATATATTTATTTATTAATGAAAATTATATTAACATTGTTTGAATATACATTGTATAAAATTTTTATTTCTTATTCCATACCAATTGTTATAATTTTAATAAAAACCATTTATAATAATGAAATACAAAGTAAATAAAGATAAATAATATATTATAATATCAGTAAATATAAATATAATATTTTTATTATTATATCTCTATTATATATAAATCCCGCCTTATTTAGTGACCATAAAATGGTAACCAAATCCCAAATTTAACAGATTCAATCTTTACCCAGAAGAATTTCAAAAAATAGAAGGAAGAAAAGACTACTTAGTTGGTGCAAGTTCGATAGCGTAACATTAGCATGTCTTGTATATACTCTATTATTAAATTAAAGAATGTTTAATTAATGTAATTATAATCCTGTATTGATTTGTAATTCGGATGATATTATGCCAAGAAAGAGATGGGGATCTCATCAATGATAATTGAATCATACGCAGAATTTCAATTACCTGGGTATAAGATAAGATGGTATTGATGTATATATGCAAAAAATCTAACCAATACAAGTTTAAACGAGGAACCAAAGACAAAAGACCATAACCTAGCTAGAAAACTTATATAAATAAAAGTTTCACTAAAAAAATAAATTAACGCAGATGCTTTTGATCTTTTATAAAAAAGTATTTTTATTTCTTATTTGTCCTAAGGGTTAATTAGTGAGACATCAATTTTAGCAATTTAATTGAATATTAATAAACCATCTTCATATTTTTATATAAATAAAAAAAGTATAATTCTTTTAAAAACGATGGCATCCGGTAAAAACATAACAATATAAAAATGCGAAACAAATTAAATTATATGTCA
>VRLP01006156.1:0-30739 GCA_009660295.1 Lophius piscatorius | reverse complement strand
AATGAGAACCTTCTCATCTGACTGCGACTGAAGGAGAGACAAGAAACTGTCAACCAAGCTGCTCTAATCCATTTCACTCAACTCACTACGACGAGGATGGTGAGGATGAAGATGAAGAGGGTGATTTCTCTGTCATATGAAAGCTTCTGAAATCTTTCAACATACTCAACATGAAAAGAAAATACCTGGTAATCCAGTAGTTGTTTCCTCAGAGCCTCTATTTCTCTCTCTTTAGACTGTTGTCTGGCTTGTAGAGCTGATGCCTGCATCATGGCTACATTAGACACCTCTTGAAGCCTGTACAGATATAAAAAACAATAAATCACAAAATATAAATCACAAAAACATGGGTATGTGACTTGACTGCAAAACTGTCTCTCAAGAAATTTAAGATTGGTTGGACCACATTTTATTCAGTTAATCAAGAACATTGAATTGATAAACATATATATATATATGAGAGAGAGAGAGAGAGAATAAATGATGAATCTCAGGTCAACATCGTCTTATCATACTTGGAAACTTCGATGCGCAGCTCAGACTCGGCCCTCTCCAACTCTGCGATGGTGGATCTGTCAGCATCCCTCACAGATTTGCTGATGCTGTTTGCCAAGTCATCTCTCAGCTCCCGCTCCACCTTCTGGGCCTCTACATTCATCTTGGTCAACTGAGAGAAAACCCAGATTGATAAGATTCTTTCTATATAATCCTTTACACGGTTTTCTTCTACATTGCAAGGTTGAAGTGTCTGCCAGGTGGAACTAATTGTGTTCAACACTTGGCACAATTCACTCAATATACATCAAAAAGATGACAGGTAAAATAACTCTGCCATTATTTTACTTGGCCTCGTACCTCTGCAAACTTAGATTCCAGTTCGCTGTTCCGGTCTTCCACCTGCCTGAGGGAATTCTTCATTTGTTCGTACATTTTCTGTGCATGTTCAGCTCTCTGCCGCTCGTTCAGCTCCTTCATCTCGAGAGTGGTGATCCGCCTGGCGACAGTTACCATCTCGTTGTTGGCCGAGGTCTTATCCGTCTTATCCATGTTGTTTTCTCCTCCTGATGTCGAAGAAGATCATTTTAGTAAGAATTACAAACTACGATTACCTGAAAAAATAAGTGGGAATTGTGTCAAAAGTGATTTGATTGATTCCACTGTCATCAATAGAAAATTACCCTCTTGAAAAATAAAAGTTGCCCACTTACCATCAGTTTATAGTGTTTCATACACAAATAAACACACAATCACACATTTCTGAGAGATGAAACTGGAAATAGGAAGTCTTACCAGCTGCATTGTTGTTCTCCCAGGCTTGCTCCAAAGTATTCAGTTTCTCCTTCGTGATCTCCAGTTCTTTATTCGTGGCAGAGATTTGTTCTCGGAGACACTCATTCTCACTCTGAAGGATGAGAATTAATGAGAGAAACACGACGCAGTGGTGACACACCAATAATAATAATAAAGGTGTGTGTGTGTTGTACGTTTAATGAAATGTATCGGCTGGTTACCTCCAAATGTTCAAGGTTGGTGGTTCTCTGGATCAGGCAGCTGTCCCTCTGCATCATGTCTCTGTACTTGACTGTCAGCTGAGTGTACTCTCTGTTCGCCCTCTCCATTTCTGACGAGGGCACGCTCTCATCCAAGGCCTTCTGCAGCTCTTCTATTTTATGTGCAGCCATTTCCTAAAGACCAAAATAAAGGATAGTGGTCATTGCAGATTGGTAAAAACCCGAACCTATCATTTATGCGTTAATTCTAAAAGAAGAAAACTGCTTTGGGCAATTCAAGTTTTATTCACATTTTGGTCAATACTTGTTACAAAAGCTGCAGAGATGGTTAGAGACTTTTTGTCAAAGTGGGACTGGAGTCCAACAAAAGTTTAAAATGATTATATTCCCTGACTTTTACCTGTTGACCTGGATCCTACAGCAAGTTCAGTTTTGTCCACTGGCTTTGGATTTCTGCATGTATCGCACCTCAACATCTTTTTTTTCTCTTTTCTTTATTTCTACGTGCAGCTGCTTTATATTCAAACATGAGTACAAGATTTATAGCCTGAAAAAAAGACCCCTCGATACCTCATTGTTTGACCTTGAGACGTTTTTCCAACTCAAATCGTAAACGAAAGCAACAGATTTATATGCAATACTTTTGGAAATGCTCCACCGATTCAGAGTCACGTTGAAAATATTTGGTTCCTCATGGATTGAAAACATATATTAAAATCCCTGTTTTTCATTTGGTCTGTGGAATTGAACATTTCCTTGTGTCCCTGCTTTCTTGTTACCTTGTATCTCTGCAGGTAGCCTACTCTCTGTGTGACAGAGGTCTGCATTTGGATGCTCTCGTCCTTCAGCTTGCTGTTCTCCTTACGGAGGAGCTGTTCTTGCTCCATCAGGATGGTGTATCGCCGGGACAGTTTCTTCTCATTAACCTTCAGCACCGTCAACTTGCGCATAGCTTCGCTGAGCTGTCTCCTGATTTCATCTGGATCTTTCTGGAGGGTGTCAAGCAGCTCCTTGTGGGGGGAATTAATATGGGCTCAAATGAAGAAGATCTTTCATCGCATTTTTGATGAACAATGCACTAGAAGAGGAGAAACACCTTAATACCATGAGCCCCCACAATAAGGGGTTTATCCTTTCTGGGCCTATGCTTGTGTTCAATCTGAATTGAGTGAATTTGGAAGCGCCTTATTTCTTCAAACAAAACTTAACTGGGGTCTCAAAAATGGCTGCATGACCTAATATATGAAAAAAGATGAAAAATGTTCAGGAATGCAATAATCCTATCTTGTAAACTGATCTGAGGTGTGACTGTTCCGTTTCAGTACCTGTGTTTTCATGTGTGTTAATGCCTCATTCTGTGTTTTCTTGCAAACGTGTCAATAGATGGCAGTTCCTGCATTATTTACCTACTTTACTTTACCTACCTAACTTATAAGAAGAAAAAATTAAAGTGAAAAATGTTAAGTTAAGATAGTTAGTGATTCCCACACCTGAAAAACTTTTTTTTTTAAAAACATTATATATAGTTTTAGAAGCAAAAAATGCAGTTATTACAAACTCCACAGGTTAAATGGATAAGCCTCCTCCGGTTAAAAGCTTAACTATCTCTGTTTGAAATAAATAGTGATCCTGAAATGTGTTTCTGACGGGCCTCAAGAGTCTCACTCTAAGGGTAAGTGAGAAACTCTTGAAAGGATATGCGTCTTGGATCGTCTAAGAATCATTAACCTGACAAACGTTACTCACATTGAACTCTTTGACTTTAACGGCGTCCGCTTGTCTTTGCTCCTCCAGTCTGTTCTGCCTCTCTGTGAGTGTTTCTTTGTTCTTCTGCCACTCTTCCCTCTCACTTCGCAAAAACATAAGAAAAAAAATGTTTCAATCTTTCACCAAACCGGCTTCACCCAAAGACAGATTTTCTTCCGGACCTACCGTAGGTAGTCTTTATAGAGAAGTCCTTGTTGGTGGCTGATGACTGAAAACTTCTCTTTATACTGTTCCAGACATCCATTGAGTTTCTGGATTGTATCCTCTTTGCTTTGGAGCTCCTAAAAAAAATAAAACCGCCATAAATGTTTGACTCATACTTGATACGTAATGTTTATTTACAGTTTTACTCTCAAAGTCTTGAGAGGACAGAGCGAGGCTTGACCTGGAGCAGTCGGACGGCGTACTCGTTCAGGGAACTGATGACCTCAATACTGCTGGGTTCCAGCAGCTCGGGCAGGACCAGCGGTCGGAGGACCACTCCACCGCCGCCGCCTGACTTCCTCTGCAGCTCCAGTTCACTTTCCAGTCGGCTCAGCTGAACGACAAAGAAAACGAAAAACAGTTTTTGGTCAAACCTTTTCGTTCAGGTTCTGTAATATTTACTTAATGACTCTAAGACGGCATTGGTCCATTAAAGAACTTCCCAAGTGTTCTTGTTTTTTTGAAAAATATTGAACAGTTTTTTGAAGTTATGCCCAACAAATCCTCATCTGAGATACATTTATTTCACAGGATGAGCCAAGTTTAACTTGAAACCAGGGTAAACACAAAGATCAATGTGCTCGTAGGGCATCGTTTCAGTACTTGGTTATTGCATGCTTAGAATTTTGTAGGGAATACTAAATAGTATTTGACAACTACCCAGTAAGAAATCAGTCAACGGCCAACCACCCGAATGAGCTTCGTCCAACTCGTAAAAAGACAACATGCCCTGAATTGCTACAAATGAGGCTCAACCACATGTTAACGTGTTTGAGATTTTGTACTTAAAACAAAAAAACATCTATGAACTACGCTTCCGAAGCCACACATGGGGGAGACAGATAGGGAGGACAGGCTGAACACATCCAACATTTCACTTTCCTCTTGCCAAAAACAAAAACGAAGAAAAAAAAAAGACCACAGTGAGAAATAGAGAAAAAGAAACCAAATGAAAAGTCAAAGCTGAGTCATGAAACCCTTTTGGGAGAATACAATCATGAGAGGCTTTCCTTGTTAAAATACGTTTTACGATGGGATTTAAAAGAAGGCGCGGGTTCGGAGGACCTATTCTCCTCAGGCAGGTGATTCAAGAGTTCTGATATCCAGACAGGGAAACTCGTTCCCCTCTGGTTCTCAGCTGGACTCCCCGAAATCTGCCTGAGGATCGAAAAACTTCTCTGAGACCCGTGATGGTTTTTTTTGGGGAGTGATAAAAAGACAAAAGGAGGACTTATTGAAACAACGAACAGATGCAGCAGAGAGAAGTGAGATAATCACTGCCCCCCCATCTCCCCATAAATAAGTACGGTTGTGGGAATACTTCCATATCCCCAAAGACCCCAACACGTTCAATCTGTTCTCCCATCTCTGAGAGTTTCATACACTGAAAATCCGACAACCAAACATCATAATTAAAGAAATGATCCTGTTGTCTGTCTTCGGTGAGGATTATCGGTTCATATCTCGGCCTAAAACCACCTGGACTTACCTTTTCTTTGGCTCTGCCAAGTTGACTGGAGCTGCCAATCGCCTCCTCCCGGGCAAGTTTCAATTCCTGCCTCAGTTCTTCGTTTCGCCCCACCAGCTGATGTACCAGAGACTTGAGCTGCGTGGCTGGCTCAGCGCTCCCGTTCAAGTTTTCCACATCCATCGCCTGTGGGATGGGTGATGAGCACAATTACAATGCAATTAAAATACTCATACTTGTGATCTTACACAAATGTCTTCAGGCTGATCAGTAGCTGGAATATCATTCACTACATGTCACATGGAGTGAGTCCTGCCAGTATCATTGCTTTCAGCTTGTTGTCTGGCTCCCCATATTTGCCTTTTATCCAGCTGCGATATGCCGAGCTCTCACCTGAGAGTGAAATACTACAGAAGACGCCTATTACGGTCAGCACCGTGAATCTAAAAGCACTCGGCGGTGTCTCATGGTATAAAATTTGAAAGTTATCAGATCATGAACATTCGTTAATTATCAAAAATTGGCGGGAAATTCTTGCATGTGCCTCTTTATTTACTCCTCGACAAACTCTTCATCAACGCGTGCCCGGCAGAAAAGGAGAGGGGAAAGAAAGACGGATACCTCTGATCTCCAGTCCGCCTCAAAGGAAAGCAACACCGGGAATGTAGGGCTAACCTGAATATCCTCAAGACCAACAAAGACTTGTCCTCCAGGACATCCATCCACTTTATAAAAATATCTGCGCACAGTGTGGCTGCTGAAAGAAGAAAAACCCTTCAACTCCTTCACATCTGTGCCAACATCATCCCTCTGTGCAGATCAAAGTCCGGGTCCCATTCTTCTACTACTGGTGTCGCTTGTTTAAATGCTTGAAACAATACTAGACCAAACGGACTCCATTTTGTCCGTGCTTGAACTTTGCCCCCGCAGAGATGGCACTAAATGGTTCATGTACGATAGAGAGAATGTTTCCATTTAAATGTTGATATGTTCCTCAGAAGCCTGCAGCTCCATCTGCGTCGCCTGTTTGTTAGAGAAAAGGCTCTATTTGAAGTTAAATCCTGCTTTTACGTAAAGGATTCGGTACATCCTCTTCAAATACGTCACTTACAGTATATTACATACTTTCTGTACTAGTTTAATCACGATTATTATTCTGTTTATTGCTGCCTATGTCTTCATCACGACCCTCCTGCATTGGAGAATCTGAGTCTGATATAGGTTTGAATAAATATATGAACCAAAATGAACAACTAAGGGCGGAGGAGGTAGCAGAAATCTTGAGGACTTACCTGATCAAAACAGTTTACTAGTCATGGCCAGAAGAAGATTTCCATCTTTTATGCGCGAGTCATTGTGTATTAGCAGATTTGGAGCATGATAGACAAGATCCACTTACAATGGCAAACTTTTCCAGACTGGGAATATGGATGGAGGCATCAGATGGGGTGATCTCTTGATGTATCCTCATGGCTTGAAGGACATCTTTCAGCGTCGTCTCCAGGTCTCTTTTCACCTTTAACAGGTCGTCCACTGTGAGTGAGAACACAGAGGGGACGAAAGTCAGCGAGGCTGTGACACACAACATATCAGATTGTGGATTTAAAAAAAACAAATCTGCATTAATTAGTAGGAAATACTCAAAATACCACAGTGTGAGTGTTCCATCAAGGTTGTTTCAGATTCTGTTCTTAACATTAATGAAGAGGATCTCAAGGCTCAGTGGAGGGGAGGAATGTTTCCTTAGAATTGCATCTCTGCGGTTTGCCCTTCTGAAAAATGTTCACACCAACCTATCGAGTGTAAAATCTCTTATCATTTAATATCATTGCTGCTGCCCTTCTTATTACAGTTAGGCGTCTCATTCCATCGATATGTAATAATTGAAGTGTCTGCTTTGGTTTGCATCATTCTACTTTTAACTGTCGTGTGATGAGGAAACCCAACGTCTCACGGAACTGGCTCATATCTGAAAAATCTTTACTTACATTGGATCTGAAACTGGTTCTTGGTATGTTCCAGCTCTCTCTCCTTCTTACTCAGTTGGTTTTCCAGGTAGTCGTTCTGCACAGAGAAGCGTACGTCGCACGTGAGCAGCAATGAAAACAAAAAAAAAACCCAGATAAAGCTCATTGGAACTTGTGTTGGGCGATCACGGATTCAAGTGAAACGACGTGGGTTCTGAGGAGAACCAACATTCCACAGATCCACAAAAACAAAAAGTTTTGCTGAAATGCTAATCACCCGGCATTTATGGATTTTCTTTTTGTTTCACTCTACAAGGGTTCTCTTGTATGTTCATAAGCCTTGACTGCAGCATACACCTGTACTCTTAGCACTTCTTTCATTCAAAGGTGATCTATTTATAAAGTATTCATCTCCTTGTAGTCCCTGTTTCTTTCCTTCAACCTTTATATTTTTTTTTTCTCTTTCTCATTTCTTCCTCCAATCATTCTGCATTTTAATGTTATTTGTTTTCTCTACTTTGCTGCCTGAACCTTGCGAAGGACAGGGATATTCTCAAATTCAGCCATACTACTGAATATAAATAATCAAAACATTTTAACCCAGGAGAACAAAAAAAAAAGGTATATTCTGACATCATACTTTGCGTCGAAGCTCTTCATCTTTGTCGCCGCTCCTTTGTTTGAATGGCAACTGTGTTCTGCCGCCTCCAACATCCTCTTCCAGCAAGAAGCTGGACATGGGGGTCCCTACAGACACAGATGATTGTTGTTCTTAGGCTCAAGAAACAGCAGAGTCATTTCCCGTTCGTAGAACACAAACAAATAATTTAAAAAAAAAAAAAGAAAAGAAAAAAGCCAAACAAGAAATGTGAGCCAGCAGCCAGCCATCCATTTTCCTCCTCTGGATAGCTTCGCTACGTGACAGCTCCTTCCATAGGAACACTTCTCCTGGGAATTAAGTTGCTGAATGCAAATTATTCATGTGGTATTTGTAAAAAAGATACATGCTATTTTAATCAAACGCACGAGTGGCTCACACATAATTCCTTTGCGGTGGGGGTGGAGATAATTAGGTTTGACATCTGCGGCAGTGGTCCACAACTTTCCCAAGTCGAGACCACTTTCATGTGTCAATAAAAGAAAGTCAGCCGCGCTGACTGGGCTCCAGTCTGGGGCTCCAGTCTGGGGCTCCAGTCTGGGGCTCCAGTCTGGGCTCCAGTCTGGGCTCCAGTCTGGGCTCCAGTCTGGGCACGTGGTTTTACTGGTATAGAAGTTGGCGCGAACTTGGATGGACGAGAGATCCAGGCGAAGAGGAGGATGGGAGAAAGAAGAGGAAGAGGCATGGAGACAAGGATTCTTCCACAGATTCACTTACAGAAACTTCTTTTATGACTTCCTCTAGATACTCAAGTTTGATCGTCTTCTCTGTGCTCGAGAAAACTTACTCTAATAAGATGAAACAACATTTTCTCTGAATATACATAACATGTTTATGTTTGCATTTCTTTTTAAAAATGCTTCGTTCTGCTGTGTCAGCTGTAAATAGCGCTTCTGAAAAATACACCAAAAGAAAGGCACAGCCCACAGTGACATCTCTGACTCATGCTACTCAGAGATCCACGGTCACGGTAATAATCTAAAGTTTTTAGTTCCGTGATTTCTGTGTCACCTCTTTCTTTCACCACGTGTCTGATTTGCTTCTTCAGCTCCAGTCGCTCTTCTTCAAGTCGCTCAATCTACAAAAGGAAATCAATCAATGAGGTGAGAAGTCTTCGGAAAACTGAAAACAAATAAGTTGTTGAAATGTTTTCTCAACACTCTGCGGTCGGACTTTACCTCTTTAGTGAGAACTTGATTTTCTGCTTTGTATTGGCGTTGTCTGAGCTCTTTAGTCCGCCTGAACTCTGTCAGATCCACTTCCTGCTTTGGCTCCAGACCTTGGCAGTTATGAAATATAAATAAATAACAACAAATAAAATGAATTTCACAACTCCAGGTCAGTCAGTGTTGTCTAAATACACTGACAGATGGAAACAGTGACTTTAAAAAAAGAAAAGAAAAAAAAATAGAAACATGTTTGAACCTAATTTTTCCCGGAAATCTTCATTTTCTTCCGCAAGGTCATTGATTCTCATCTCGAGCTGGTTGATCTCTTTGGTCATGGCCTCTGCCTCACAGTCCTTTACTCGAATTTGATGTTTACACTCTTTGATCTCCATGATGGCTGCTTCCAGTCCATAAGTACCCTATTATAAAGAAACCCAGCAGTGGATAATTATCCATCAAAAATAATCTTTTCCCACTTTGCTGAATCTCTTGTTTTCTAGTTGTTCTTGAACTTTCTTTTTTTTTTGCATAGTCAGGATGTGATTAAACATAGTGAAACAAACACTTCAGCTGTGGGTGCGAGAAGCATTTCGGTCAGTCACATAATTGTTTAAAGTCTTCTTTATAAGCAAAGATGTTCATGAGCTTTTATTTCTCAATTAGTCGATTTTTGAATTAAAGGAAGTCTTTGCTGAAAGATCAATGTAACCCAAAAAGGAGAGGGAGAGTATTTGTAAACTTACAGACTCATACTGTCTCATTCGGTTGGAAGCCTCAATCAGCGCTTTGTCTTTTTCCTCTGCATGGACTTCTGTCAGCTTTAATTCCCGCTCTGCTTCCGCTGCTCGCATCTCTGCAGCTTCCAGCTTGGACGTCAAGTCCTCCATCTTTCTCTGCTGTACGGCAGTTGTTAAACCTTGGACAGGAAAAAGAAACGATGTCTTTCACTCCAGGCGAAAGTTACAATCAGGTGACCAAAGTCTTCAGAATATACTCTCCTTAAAAAGCTCACAATTTTACATGGGTATTTAAACACGTCTCAGGTTAATTATTCAATTCTTACATGACATTTGTTCTGTTCATTGACTTTTTTTCCTCACTTTCTTACTCCCCCCTCCAATGAAAAGCACTTCGGTAACCTGAACGATAGATTTATAGATTTATAATTGCCTACTATTTCACCCCACCAGCATCCCATTTGTGCCATTAATCCCAGTCCTTTTTATGACTTCTGTGGTGCTTTATGTTCAAACACAGCTGCCTGCTGCAGGCTAACGCCACCAAGGGCAGAATTAATTTAAAAAAACAACTAAAAAGATACTAAAAAGCTTTGCAATGTTCCGCGGATCTGCAGAGTTGGATGATAATCCTGATTTGGCGGGAAGAGCTCCATTTTAAGTCAGTCTCACTTGATTCATTGATCATTATAAAAAACAGCTTTCTTACAATTCTGGTCCTGTCTTCAAAAAAAACACTTGAACGCAAAGAGTTATCAACCCATGATGAGATATTCTTGGTGGTTCGAACTCAAGGGGGTCTCCATGGTTAAGAGTATTTAAATTGTTTTGGAAGGAAGGTTCAGTTGGGGGAACTTAAGAAGGGTAGAAGCCCACCTTGGTCTTTGTTTGTAGATTTCTTTAACTCCTCAATGAACTGGGTGTGCTTCTCCATCTCCTTTGTGTACTGCTCCACCTGCTCACTGAGCATCACGATTTGATTATCTCTCACCTGCACGGCCTTTAGGGCATTCACAAAAACATTGCAGAGGGAGAATAAATGAGTAAGACAGAGCTTGGCTGTTATTTACTGAATTATTAGCACTTAAACACAAGAACAACATTGATACATTTATGAATTAAGTAAAATCCTAGAGACACGTGACAAACGAAACTTACACTGCAGAGCTCATAAATGACCTGGCCACCAGTAGCAGTAGAGAGGTGGAACGGAGAAGAGTTTGAAAAAGAAAAATGACATGACAAAAGCGAAGAGAGAAAGCCCACAGTAGACAAAAATTGACAGGTTGATGGACGAGCATTTAATGACAATCTGGTGTATTTCAGGATTCTCCCGCTCAAAAGGAAACAACCACAAAAGACATGTGCACACATTGTAATGTTCCGACATGTGTGAATCAGTGGGGACGGGACGAGTCGTATCTGGAGCACATTTTTATATTTAACTGAGAAATGGGCCAAGACCTAGCATGTGATGATGTTTTCCAAAAGAGAATTCTCCTTCATGAGAACCCCACTACTGCTAGTGTGATAAATGGAAGTGACAACACTCACTGTAAGAAAGCCAAATCTGCCATTTACTCCAGGACAAAAGTCACATCGCTGGAATTAACGTTAAAACAATAGAGGCTAGGAATGAAATTGTCCATTAGTAAGACATGTTGTGATCCCACACACCTGCTGCAGGGCAATAACGTTACTCTTGTCCAAGTCCAACTGGGCCGAACGCAGCTTTTCCCTTGAATCACGGATCATCTGCTGGTACACAGCGATTTCTTCGTCCTTCCCAGAGAGAACTCCCTGTATGTGAGGAACAAAGATATGTGTCAGCACAAAAGAATGCTCGTGTGGTTCTGTGGAAGAGTTCAGCAAGGAATAAGTCTCAGTTAGTTTGGTAAAAAATAAAAACAAAAAAACCCCTAAAATGAGCACCACGATACAAAACGAGGAGAAACGTCCGTCCACACATTCCTACCCCCTCTTACAAATCGCTTCATTTAGCGAAATTCAAATAATGTTGGTCAAATGACATAAAAACGCTCGTTTGAAACAGAAACAGACAAAGTCTTCTTTAAGGATACGTGATAATAGACGTTGCCCATGTCTCACATGCTGATATTATCAAACTAATAGTGACCTTCTGCTGGTAAAAAACATCAGCACCCACACGAGCTGGGCACCCATACGTCCGTAGCCGAGACCAAAACCCCGCTGCCACCTCCTTGCTCGACCTTAGGTATGAGATTGTTTTTGTCGAATGTTCTGCTTGATTTATCTCCAAATATAAACAGAACCCCTGTTTTCACACAATTCAACTCCTCAGTCTATAGAAAATTCTCCCAAAAGCCGTGAGGGTCATCGACGTTTGCTTGTGGGAAGGTTCAGAGAGGCCTGCAGGACCTTGAAGGATTCCTCCGGGTCTTTTGTTACTCCCAGAAAGGACCTTGGTCACGCTCTTAGAGGAAGTTTGGAATCGTTGCCCATGTCCTCCCAGTACGTCAGCCAAAATGAAAGATGGAGACCAGGACTCCAGGACACAGGACTCAAATTGTTGCCATGTTTAATCTGAGCGATTACGACTATTTCATTCTTATTCCATTTTCTCTTTTGATAAAATTCTGATTAAACCAACCAGATAAGAAATACTCCAATTACAGATGAAATAGATTCACAGAATAATTCCCAGTGAAAAGTATTTTATTCACAGGCATCAATAAAGAAAACGATATCATTCGAGTTACGAATTATATTTGAGATCAATCGCTTTTTTTTAAAGAACAATATCAACAACAGGGAACTTTAAATGACCTTTGGTAAATGGCTGGATTTAAACCCACCTTCCACTCCTCCACTTTGGCGTTGACTGCTGCCATTATAGGGTCATCACCTTCAGCCATGCCATGGATCTTATCCGTTAACTCTCTGACCTGCACATTAAACAGAGAGAGAGCGGGAGGGAGAGAGAAAGCCACGGTCAAGTAGTTGATCTAAATGATGACCTTTCAGTAAAATAAGATATTTTGTTATGCAAACAAATCTATGGTTTTATTAGATTTTCCTTTTTAAATCTACAAACCAAAGGCTTAAAGAGGAAAATAAAAGAATACAGGAGAGCAAAGCAGTGGTTTGGTGAGTTTCTTTACGTGTAGATTTGCATGATCCCTCTCTTTCCTGAGCTGGTCCAGAGTGGAGTCAGTCTGCTGAACAGCAATCTTCATCTTATTGTACTCGTCCGTCATCGTCTCCATCTCCTTCACAGACTCTTCCAGACTTTTCTGCATCAGCTCATTTTGGGACCTCAGGTCCAAGTTTTCATCTTCAACCCGCTAATGGACACAAACAGCAGTACAGATGGAAGGTAAAAAAAAAAATACATGAAAGCCATAAAAGGAGGCAGTAAAATGTGAAAAAAAATAATTGACAACTTAACAAAACACTTGATGCTCTTGGCAGAATTCAAACTTTAGGTTTTTTTTTTCTCCCTGATGGCTTTTAATCAGTGTTCCACAGAATTCAATCCAGAAGGAACGCAGGGACAGGATTGAATTTGTAGATGCATTTTTCATAGACGCCTGAGCAGGACGCACTGTCAACATCAATACACGCAAATAAAGAAAAAATACACATAAAAAGTAACAAAATTCTAATAAGTAAGAAAAGGAATCAGTTCCCTACATCGGGTATGTGTATTTAGTTTCGTAAAAATACGTTACGCTCCGTGAGATACTTTTGACGGACAACACCCTCAGAAGAAAGTTCAAACTGTTTGAACCAAATATGGTAAAAATATATATATTCTATAAATCTATAAACCTCTTCTGTAAAAAAAAAAAAATGTTTTCAATGAGTTTTTCCCCACGAAAATATCACCAGACACTTGTTCACTACGTTTTCACACACAACTCTCATTTTTATAGAAGTTTGTGTCTATAAAGTTTCAAAAACATTTCTGTTTGGTTCTTGAGCTCCGGTTTATGGACTCAAAATGATGACAGATGCACAGACGGACACACGCGCTGATCGCTATATCCGATTACACGCCGTCTGGATTAAAATGCGATTCATAAGAGGGTGAGGAGTTACAGTTTTCTGGTCCTAGATGTGACATGTGTTCAGAACCTTTGGCATTCAGCTGGATTTCCAAGTACCTGCAGATCTTCTAAGCACTGGTAGAGCTGGCGGTTGGCCAAGTTCAGCTTCTTCTGGATCTCAGCAGTCTCCTCTCTGGATGGGAGCGTCTCTTTCTGTTCGAGCTCTCCGCGATAGTAGTCCACATCCTGCTGGAGCTGCTCGGTCTGTTGTGCGGAGAGAGGGGGCACAATCGGTCAGAGAAAAGGAACGGAATCCAATGTTGTGGTCGTCCAGGAACTCTGACACCCTACCATTTATAATCGCCAACTGATTGTCTTCACATCTGGAATGATTTGCAACAGCAATTGATTACCTAGTTCTTCCAATTATTTCATGAACAATCTCAGGTTCAAGGTTCTCACTCGAGTGAGGCGTCCCTTTACTTCACCTATAACAGAGTAAACCCCTGTTTATTGTCCGAATTCGACTGTACATTAAACAAAACAACCAATTTTTCTCAAAGTGAATTCTTATATTCAGCTTTATACAATTCTTATTTACTGTATGTTCGCTTTATTAAATAAAGTAACAGCTAAAAGAGCTACACATGAGGTGGGACAAGTCACTCATGTATGATATTTAAATGTCTCTGAGTTTGTATTTAAATGTATAATTTCATATATACTCACATTCCATGTCACTTCAAAGTCTAACACTATAACAGCCCTGTTTGTTTTAACTGCAGTCACTGTATCGTATGGAATTATTTGTTATTTCGGTCTTACGCCTACCCACCTCTCCGGTTTCTGAGATATCCTATATTTGGTCAAATGTCAAAGCTTCACGCTGTTCCTGCCGACCATGTTATAATCTCTAATAAACTCTCACATCTAATGAAGTTCTGTAGAACCCTGACATAAAAAAATCACAAAATATTAGCATAATAGCAACAGTCATTGTGAAGCAGTGATAATTGTACAATGAGTGATCATCTGTAGAGAACGTACTATCAATCCCTACTTCACATACGGTCTCATCACACGGCAAAGGACACACTGTTCAACTCATGCACGCTTTTTTGAACTAGCAAAATGTCATTTCACTTCACTAACTATGTTTCTTACCTTTCGCTTAAGTTTTTTTGTCTATGGCAATGAAATAAAAAGAGAAAGAAAGAGTTGATGGAATTTGAGAGAGGATGCAAACGCAAATGACGGAAGACCACACAGGCTGTCAATCAAGAATAGAGATGTGGATGTGCCGGTGGTGCAATGATAGATCTTTAGGGTCTTTTATCACTTGCCTCCCTCTTCAGCTTCTTGACCTCGTTCTCAGCCTCTTCAGCGCGTACAATCAACTACAAATTAAAACAGAGGTCACCAAGAGTTCAGAAACACAGAATAGTGGAAATGTAATCACAGCATACATAAAACAATCACAAGGAAGCACTTATATATACTTAAATACTTATACTTATATATACAGCTGTTGAGTTGTTGATTGGAATCAGACAATGACTAATGAGGTTGAACATTAGGAATTTTATGTAAAATGTAAAATTGGACAAATGCAATTTCACAAAAAAATTTTTTTATAATTTGTTTTTAAGTTTGGAAAAACAGAAAACATCCAGTGCAATAGTTCGGCAGGATTTTTAAAACAAAAAAGTTGTCTTCAATAGCAAGCAATGAGGAGAGGCTAGCACAATGTCAACAACGAGCCAGCTAATTAACTAATACTTGCAGGACTGGATACTAACACCCGACTGCTGTGCCATGCGGGGGAATTATTGATGACGCGCTCATACCTCCTCATTGGTTTTCTTTTCTTTGCCCATTTCCCTCTTCGTCTGAGTCAACTCCTTGTCTCTCTGCTCCAGCTGGGTCTCGAGCTGCCGAATCTCCTCTCTCAGAAAGCGTGTGTCTGGAGGTCCCGTGTCGGCGCGCTGAGCCGGATGGACCCGAGAGAAGAAAGACAATTACCTCAACAACCCCCACCAAGAGTGTCAGCTGGAGCTCCTAACACTAATACACAGTATTTCTACAGTGGCGAAACCAAATTCTGAGGAAGGCATACAGTGGGATTGCATAATAAGACTGAATAGAACCTTAAAAAAATCAAGTTGAAACTAGAAGCGATGGCTCTGAGCTTGGAAGGATTAGCTATAATCTTCTTTAGGTGCTGTGATTCAGAGGAACCCTCAACAAATCCCTTTGTAGCTGGAGTAACACGGCATGATTGGCTAAAGGACATGATGCTGTTATCGGAGGTAATGAAGTATTTCCAGTTAGAAAAAGTGTCTATTTAGTAAAGGACTTTAGGTCCAACTCCCGATTTCTTCTGTTTTTGTGTGTTTTTCATACCAAATGGTATAAGATCGGTTTTTCTTACTTGAACAAATACATTTATTCAATAAAGCAAAGCTAATCCAATTTCTTGAAAGACATCACTATGGAGAATATTACAAAGGTATTTGTAAAGCTCTCCGACCCCACAGATCCAGAATGGGGATTCAAACAAAGCTTGTAAGGAAAATAAAGGTCAGATTCTATGGCTCCACTATTAGAAAGATACTGGACACAAATTACCCCGCTGTTTACACAGAGGAACTTTGAGGATTTTGCCGACACACCTTGATGACCATCAGAGCGTTAAGGAGAATAATCTATAGGTTGATGAGCTTGAAAGTTGAAATGCTTGGAAGACACGGGGTTCAATTACATCTGGCTTAAACTAACACCTGTATCCGTAAAAAAAGACTTTATATCTATGGCAGGATTAAAGTGGAAGTATAAATTTGAAGGGGCTGCATTGATGCTTCAGGGCCAGGAAGACTTGACTTCATTTTCAACCAGGAAATTCTAAAGGAGAATGTCTGGTCATCATTCTGTGAGTTAAAACCCTTTAATGTCCTGCTCAACTATTTGGTCAAGTAGATTTTGAGTCACTGTTTCATATTGAGGGATGCGACTGAATCTCTTTATAATATGACCCAGTGGCAGCATGTGTATGCTAAAGAGTAAGGGGCCGAGGATGGAGCCCTGGAGGATACCACAGGTCAATGGGGCCACTCTACCTGTTAACATTTGGTTCCAGTTGCTGCTACTAAAGGTGACACAACTAGCTAGTAAGTTCAGGAGGATAAATATCTTTCCACATTGGCGATTTAGGGGTGGGATAACCATTTGCCCTTAAAGTTATCATGTAAAACACACATTTTATGATTACTTGGGTTAGGGTTGGGTTTATTTTAGATTTTTTTTTGAAGATCTAAAAGTTTACTTTAAGAGATACCTAACAATAGAAGAAATAAGGAGCATTTCCAATGCTTTTTCAAAACAGAGTGTGATGAAATCCTAATTCCACATACAATATGAAATACATAAGTGTACATGAAGATAAGCTGAAATATAAGAAAGGCAGAGGGTGTAGAGGTTTACCTTGTTCTCTTTTTCCATCCTTGATACCTTGGACCGGAATTCATTTTCTACAGCACAGAGGATATTAAAGACTGTAAAATGTGCTTCTGGTTTAGCAAACATACACATTATGAAATGTTCTTTCAACTAATCTGTGCACTGACCGGTGTCATCACGGTGAGCAAATTCCTCAATTAATTTCTCTGTAGCATGAAGGTCCAGATCTTTGATCTGGCAGAAGAGATGTGACATTAATGGAAATTGCTTTTGAGCGGCATACGACCCAAAATAGTGAAACCTATAACCTAAACATTGTTGCTTTTTATAAATACATCATATCGACTATTGTAATTATCTTGTAGTACTGAAAGATGTGGTGAAGGAGATAGAATATAGTAATCACAAGATTGATTACCTTCAACAGGGTCTGAAAAACTGTTAGGATTTGTACAATGTTCTCTGGAGCTTTATCCTTCAACTCCCATTCTTCCGCCTGCAAAGAATTTAATGTTCAATATGAAAATCATTACCATTTGCAATGAGGGCTACTGTGTGAGGTGGGAACAATAAGAGGGAACAATCGTGGCTAACGAGTGTGATGAATTTAGAGGACCAAAAATGACATAACGGTAAATAAATAAATAAATAAATAAATAAATACAGGAATTAACAAACAATAAATACATTTGAATATATATTGATAAATAAATTCATCTTGTCATTGAAAAGGGCTTCATTAAATTATTTTATATTCATTTTTTATTCATTTTCTTATTTATTATTACATTTATTCATTCATTCATTTCTATATTCATTCATTTATTTATTTCTATATTTATTCATTCATTTTCATATTTCTTTATTTATGTAATTATCCACTGATTTTTTTCTGTATTCATTTTTTTATTTCTACATTCATCTATTTATTTATTGTTTTATTTCTGTATTTTTACGTTTATTTATTTCCGTATTTCTACATTTATGAAGTTCCGTATTCATACATTTCTTCATTTCTATATTTCTTTGTCCGTATGGTAATGAGGAGGGCGAGCCTAAACTCAGCCTAAAGCAGGATTGCATTGATCAGCGAACCAGACAGAAACAATCGAGTCGGATCAAATCTAATCGGCCAATCCATGTTGTCTGAATCCAAAGCAATTAGACTTCTGTTTGGCTTGAAGGCTGTCTAACATGATCACAAGGTCATGGTCTACATCCATATCAGCACTGAGCCGAAATAACCCAACCATTTCTTTTTCAAGACGAAATAGAACATAATCGATTGGTTTGTTGTTCTCATCTTCATTCCCTAATCATCTTAACTTAATAGCGATTGCATTTAAAAGATATGTCACCACTTGGACAGAAGTAACTGAAAAAAGTGTTAACAACTTCACAATGTTTCTGGCAGGTGTCGAAACTCAATGTTAGCAATGTTTGATTAGCTTTACCAATCCAAGCCAAAAATAGGTCGAATTTATTCAACAAAACAAACCAATCCTGCTTTAGATTGAATTTAGGCTCGCCTACCTCATTACCATACGGACAAAGAAATACAGAAATAAATAAAAGAAGAAATGTAGAAAAATGGATATGAAAAAATACAGAAATAAAACCATAAATAAATGGATGAATGAATGTATGAATAAATAAATGAATAATTAAATAGATGTAGAAATATGAAAATAAATAAATGATTTAATAGAGATATAAATAAATTAATAAATACAGAAATGAATGAATGTATTATTCAATGAATAAAGGTAAGAATACATTTTTAAAAAAAAGAATTAATAAATGAATACAAAATTATTAAATGAAGCTTTTCAACGATTAGATGTATTTATTTCCAAATTAATTAATTAATTCGTCAATTTCTCTATTTATTTATATATTCCCACGTTTATGTATTTATTTCTGCATTGATTTATCCTTGTGTCATTTTTGGTCCTCCATAAACAGACACAGTTTATGTCTGAGTCATAATAATGATTCATGAGTACAGTAGTCATTCTTAAAGCACGCAGGAGTCACGGAGCCATGGCTAAAATATTTACTACTCCATTGTTAAAGTGTTAGTGGTTAAAGTATCACTGACATTGTGTGAGGTGTGGACAATTACCGAAATGAACATGCTGACGATCTCGTCCAGTTTATCTTTTTCACAGCCATGAAGGCTCCTTGGGTCGATCTTCGTCACTTTATCCCACTCAAAAGTAGCAGGCATCGTGGAAATATGGAGCGTGTAAAGGAAAGACTTGACATGGAACTAAACAAGACAGTTCAGTGAGAAGGAGCTCTGTTAATGTTAACAGGTTAGCTCATTTATTGTAGTTAGGATGCTGCAGATATGCGGGAGCTGTGCTCCGCAAAATTAACATTAGACTACGCAATAAATCAGTAAAACATTCACTAGCTTAATATCAACATGCTCACTACCCAAACTTTTAAAAATACTTCGGAAACCAAGCAAACGTCTGTCGTTCAAATGGATAAGTTTATTGGACGACGCTTTTTGTAGGTAAAAAGCTTAAACCATTTAGCGGTCACTGTTAAACAACGGTCAATAAAATAGGTGGACTACATCAGGTGGAAAATGTCCATGGTTGGCTGCTTGGTTACCGTTCACAACAACATCACCGGTTAGCAAGCTAAATTAGCCTATTAGGAAACTAGTAAAACAGTGTCGCATGGACCATTGTGCGCAATTTTAACGAACTGTGTATACATAACGGGTATAAAATTATCTTAAAAACCCCAAATAAATCGCATTTACCCCGCTTACACTTGTGTTTGTTGAAAAGATGCCGGGTCAATTTAGCTATTTGTCAGGTTTCACCTCTGCACCGGAAGTAATAGCAATGCCATGTAGGATTTTGCTACAAGTGGAATGCTACTAGCTGCTCCCTGTCTTCCGTGTGGGTAGCAATTCCTATTTGTGGTACCACTGCAACCGTAGCCGTCAGCCCTGTTATAGACACGGTGGGTAGGAGACTCAAGAAAGCGATAAGATACATATGCGTTAACGTTACATGCCTGAATGACGGGTACCAACCTAATTAGCATTAACTACTAAGTTAGCTTCACCGATAGCTGACGTTATTTTGCAGCAATCAGTCAGGATATATTAGTGCAACTTATGTCGGGCTTTCTTTACGTTTGTATTGCCGCTATTTTTCACTTCCAACCTATGTTTTGATCATTAACCAACGTCTTTTTTCTGAAAAGTAGCCATTTAAAGCTGCTAATACAGCTAGCAATGATTTTGCTCTGTTGGAGTCAGCTGTCACTACCGGTTTCACGTCATGACAGCTATCATATTTTTTAGCATCTCCGCTAATATCCACTATCATATTGTTATTAACTTTAAGGGGGGCATTCGGACCCTCTCAGATATTTATATTTAGACATTTCAGACTGAAGTGATTCACTTTCTGGTGGAACAGGATGAAAATTAGTTATGTACTATTTCCAGCATTTATTTAAAGTTCCCATATCACAGAGAGAGTACTGTAGAATGTACTCTTATGTTAAATTACATACTGTAACTCATGCAGTTTGTAAGACCTTTTGAGTGTTTCTTTGATTGTGTGAACAGATCATTTATCAGGAATGTATATATCCAGATTGTCTGTGTAGAATCTCATTCATCAAGATCATGGTAATCCATGTGGGTTGAATCCAAAGCAACTGGATTTCTGTTTGGGTTTGAAGTTTCACCTGTCATCCAAGAGGCTTCTTCAGTTCTGGTAGTTCCAAAACAGAAGTCCAGTTGCCATGGATTCAACCTACATTGGATCATTCAGATTGCATGTCTTGGTGTCAGCCAATTTTAATTCATGTTTTTATGTTAACCTGTTCAGTAATCAATGACGGCTTTGACCAGCCATGGCTGCCGTGTCATGGAGGGAGATTTTACTTTTGACTGGACTGGTGGTGGGATGTTATTGGAACAGTCTGTCATGCGGGTTCGTATTTGATGATGTGTCAGCAATCCTTGACAACAAGGACCTACGGCCCTCGACACCTCTCCGTAACCTATTCCTCAATGACTTCTGGGGAACACCAATGTCAGAGGTAAGTAATGGTCATGACACAAATCGGCAATTTAGGATTCCTTTAAATGCATAAATATATAGTTCCTGAAGTGGTTTAATAGAATTTTTAAGTTTATTTTTCTTTTAATTCACATATCATTTTTTAGCCCTGTAATGTCATACAGTCCCTCAACTGACTTGCATCTAATAGCATATTTATCTTGTGTGTCATACTGCAGGAGCGGAGCCATAAATCTTACCGGCCCTTGACTGTACTCACATTCCGATTGAACTACCTTTTCAGTGAGCTGAGTTCAGCATCTTACCACCTGCTAAATGTTGCTTTACATGCCATTGTATGTGTCCTCTACCTGCGAGTGTGTCGATTGTTCCTGGACAAGACTTTCAGCTTGGTTGCAGCGTTGCTGTTTGCTGTGCATCCCATCCACGCTGAAGCTGTAAGTGTACAGTTCCTGTACGTCATGACAAAATAGAAGATTGTTTTAAACACATTAGAATGCTAAAAGACAAAAATATCAATGATTCTTTCCATGATAAATGCTCCGCACACAGATGCCCCACCCACAAATGTAGCTAATGAAGTGGAAATCACATTTTTATTGTTTTTTCTTAAATAATGTGCAACAATGAACAGCAGGTGGAAAAACCTCCACATTTTATTTTTGTTAGGACTCACACATGCGTCACTCTGGGTTTGACCAAACGTAACTCAATACATTACCTTCTCACTCTGTGGACTGTTTATTTGTCTGTGTCACTAATAATGGTATTTAGACAAATCTAGTTATGGTCACTTAACCCCTTCTGTTTATAGAGCAAACTATTGCCCCTTTCTTTTGACTATAGACATTGATTTTTTTTTTTTTCAGTTGCATTTAAATCTTATAAAAATTGTTATTTTTTTATGTTTACAGATGATCTCTATGCCCCTGCCAAAGGGGACATATAGGGTTATCCTCGCCTGTCAGTCCACATATATAGATATGGTTTATCCACATTTCTGGTTTATAACATCTCATAACTGAAGGCTTAATTTTGCTTGATTCTATACTTTAAGGCATATTGAACACCATTCATGTCAGTTTGCTCAAATTTAGTTTTTAGGTCATGGTTTTTTCACATCAACACAAATAGACTTTTCCCGGTAGTTGGGGCATCTGTGTCCTTGGACACGGTTGTTCTAGTTTTAAATTGAAGTTGAGAGTTGTTTCTTTGAACCATTTTTCATGAACATTGTCTGGAAAATAATGTCGACAGATTTTAATCAGACACCAAAACTAGTCTTAACATTTTAAATGAAGTTAATTTGACCTTTCCAAAACATCTTTTACCCAATTACAACTAGTAATTTATCCTGTCCAGTATAGTTTGATTTCCTGATTATCAGTCTGTCCTTGACCAAAATAGCAAACAAAGAAAACATTCTACACCTTGAATTGAGTGCCTCTTTTACACAGCCTGCACCAAAGCACCAGTCTTCCTCGTGGTTTTCTTTAATCTAAGCAGGGTCTCTCAGAATTTTTGAATGGAAACAATTTGCCTCAAAAACGAGTTAGTCAAACAAATGCCCTTCCTGTTATGGCCATAGGGAATCACTCTCTCAGCGAATCATTTCTTTTTTGAGTTATGTTGAAAGCGCTCAAGGTCACTTCAGGATATATACTTACAAAGACTCCTTGTGTCTCTCTATGTTTCCCCGTGGGGTTTTTGCTTCTACGTGTTTTTGAAAAGAGACTTTATAGTATCCCCAACTACTCGTTCAATATAAATTATTTAGTGTTCTCCACAACAGTGTCTTTAGGCCTTAATGTGGTATTATGAGACGGCACTAAAAACCTCTGCACCAATGCTGAATACGCGGCACGCTCATAAAATGGTATTTGTTGTGTTTCAACTAAAATGGACCGTAGTCAATATAAAATTCCGTAAAATAAAATTTGAAGCTATTTTTAAGGAGATGTTCTAGATTTCGTTGTCACAAAAATAAATACATATATTTGCCTAGTTTTCGGAATCTTCTGTGGCCGAGTCAGTTGTACTAACTTACGAGAGCAAAGCAAACAATGTGAAGTGATTATATGATACATGGCGATAACGGAGTTATTTACAGCGTTTAACAGGAACCAGTGTAATCAAGCTAAAGCAGTACATTTTTCACATGGGTATAGATCAGGGGTACTCAACTATAGAGGCCAGGAGGGCCACATTTAAACCACAACAGGTGCAAAGAGCCACAACTTATTGTTAACATATATTTGTACCATTTTATTCACTGTATTGTTTAATATGCTACCTTGCTTGTCATTTTTAATGCATTCCAAAGTATCATGGAATATTTAACAAATGTAGTGACTGCGTTTCCAAAGAGGTCAAGTGTCGGTCAAGCAGACGTTTTATTTGCACTGGAGTTTATAGCGTCACATTGATTACATTAATGCATTCATTAATGCATTAATGCATGCATTGCAAAGTCGGTGTATGCACTTTGAAACTCTTTCACCAATGAACGGAGCTGTCTGTGTTTCAATGCGTGCGCAAGAATAAAATTGACTGTTCGTGTCACCGAGTTCACGTTTGAGATGGATTGCTGATCTTGAAACCCACCTAGCAACATTTGGATTTGTTTTCCTGAGATCGCTGTCAGGAAGACACGTATCTTTGAGCTCCGGGTGAAGTAGTTCGTGGTGGCGTTGTAGATTCGCTCGCTTTGACAAAGCAATTGTATTTTGACACATTAGTATCACATGTATCTCCGCAAAAGAAAATTCCATTTCCCATGCAGGTTTGAAAACCCTGTTTTCATCCTCCACTTTCCTTTTCTTTGTCGCCATCATTATTTAAGGTGCAAAATTTTTAGCCGCCTTGATAGATGACTTCTCATGGTAATGAGACGAAAGTGCGAGAGTTGCACCCCGGAATCTGTATAACAATGCTTAGGTTTTGTTATCAGTGTTGGACAGTGTTATTGTGTGTTGCGCATCTCCCTTGTTTTTCCTTTGTCTGATAGCTTCCGCAACAATAATCATACATTCACAACCAGGCATGTCAGGGGCCACAAAACAAGCCTCCGTGGGCCGCATTTGGCCCGCGGGCCGCCTGTTGAGTAGCTCTGGTATAGATGTTTCCTAGCATCCTTGTAGAAAAATACCTGCCTAAGAAATCTTACTACCGGAAGAAGTAAACCCATATAATACTGTGGCTGCCTGGTTCATTTACAGATGGCACCACTCTAATATAGACCATAATAAATAATTATTGTTTTGTTGAACACTTTTTGGGACATATTATGTGGCCTCAGAACACGTCTTGCTCTTGTAACTTTCACTGAGAGAGGAGTGGCACGGTTGTTTCTTCCACAGGAGGGCAGTGATCATTAATCCAAATGACTGACGGTGCTGCCAGAGAGGCTGTATTATCAAGATGCTCATCTGTTTGCCATCTGCTGAGATTAACAACCTGAATCCACCTGTTTTTACAGCTGGATTCAATGCTTTTTACAGCCCAACCGAGTAATACGGATAATGTTCTCAAAAAAAAGAAATGTAGAACACAGTGTTACTTTATTTATTGACTTGAGGTATGTCAAGAAGTGCAAATTGTGGTATCTGCTGCCATATTTCTGTCGCTGACAGTTCTCCAGTCGTAGGAGATGAGGTTATAGATACCTAGGGAGGAGCACTATAAATATGTATGTATATATTTCTGTGCGTGTGTATCTATATATATATATATATATCTGTGTGTGTGTGTGTGCATTGTTTTGGTGAACCTCAGTACTGACTACCATTTGTTTTTAATCATCAGGTCACAGGTGTGGTCGGAAGAGCTGAACTTCTTTCTTCAATCTTCCTCCTGGCTGCTTTCCTGGCCTACACAAAGTCAACAGGTGCAGATCACTCCATTGGTAAGTCTTATGTGTTTCACTTGCCACTTGGACACATCCAAGAAAGAGGCAGGCAGCCAAAACTCCAAATCCCAATTTCACCCCAAGTCACGTATCAATAGGAATTTTCTGATATGCCAGATTTCAGCAAAGTTTGCCAATGTCAGGAGGTTCTGGGTCCCCGCAGATGTACAATATTTATCTGTGCATAATCTATTACATGTGCGTTCTGTGAGTTTAACTTATCACCTGAAGTGCTAAGGATCTGTATATATGTGTGTGTGTGTGTGTGTGTATGTATGTATATATATATATATATATATGTGTATGTATGTATGTATGTATATATGTGTGTGTTAATGTGCGTCTGTGTTTATATCTAATGAAATGTGTCGGTACATACTGTATATGTCTCTACACACATATGTATAAGTGCGTATGTGTATATATGTGCATACATATGTATGTAAATGTTATTTATGCAGCACATATTATGTGATATGGGTTCAATAACCCTAACCCTACCCTTCAGTGAAACCATGGAAGGTTTTCTGCCCTGTACTTTCTGTGAAATTGTAGTTGGACGAAGTCCAAAACAAATTTCCCTTCGGCGACAACGAAGTACATCTTATCTTTTCATAAGTCGTCATCTTCTTTTATTAATTCGGTTCCCTCCAGGAATTGGCACCCTTTACAAAATGTGTCAAATGAGATGCAGAAAAATGTCTGTATTGTCTATTCCCATGATTTATATAACTTTTAACTCAAGCAACACAATTAAAAGCAACACACGTTCTTTATATAAAGTAAATAATTTTCTCTAGACCATGTGTGGCACAATCTTTGGCACCCTTTGGAAATCCTGTGAATAAAAGGTAACTGAAGCATATTTCCAAGCCCATTTCCTATTTTTAGGAAATAGGCTTGTTTAACGCCCTGGTTTAGTTGGGGTCTAAAATACGAGTTGGCACAGCCTTCATTATTTGTTTTTGGCACCCACACCAGCACAATCTGTATGGGGGGATAGCAAGAAACAATTCTCCGCTGTCATATTTGCACAAAGTGCATCAAAGGTTGCCAATAATTCTGGAGGGCACTGTCACGACTGGGACAAAATCATGGTTGCAACATTATGCCGTTGCACAATGTCAAATTTAAAAATTCAACTTGGATTATCTGAAGAAAGGGGGCCGCTCCCACCGCATCCAACGGAAACGTTACCTGTAATTAACTCATTCAGCGGTTTTCGGTTTCACACAGAAGTATAAGCAGAGTTGTCACAGTGGTTACATTTTAGTTGATTTAATTGTCTTCTTACTTTTATTTTTTCCCCATCAGTCCAGTATAAGTCCAATCACAATGTAATAGTGCACATACACAGTTCCTTAAGAAGACCCTCATCTGAAAGCTTCAACAAAAGCCACTTGTTTGGATGCAGCAGAGGTTGAGTGAGGCCGGTCTGTCAAGTTTTGAAGGATTTGGTGAAACGCTCTACAGAGAGCTGATAGAAGCAGTTTTGACTTCCAGCTTTTTCTTGCAACTTCCACAAATCAACTCATCCAAGATATTCAACATTTCATTGGTATTTGACTTAAAATCAAAATGTCCCCACAGTAGTGCGGTGTTTGGCTTTGTGACTAAATGATTTGTGATGTTCATACTCATTGGAAAGTTTTGGCTCCTTGAGAGATAAAATTCCGGAGACGGGTAATTGATCATGAAATCCTCCACTCGTGGCAGACTAAGAGCGACCAGATTTCGTAATCAAGAGTCCCAGTCCAACGATCAGATGATTATGTAATGCAATTTGTGACAGGCCTACACATGTAACTGGAAACAGGTGATAGCATCAGTTCAGGGGCTTGTTTACAGACATGCATGGGTGACATAAAAAATGATTGTATAAAGGACATTTACTCCTTTTCTGTAAAGCTTTTGTTGGTAAAACAGTTTTTGCGAATTGTGTTTTACTAAGCATCCAAAGGGGGGAACTTTGTTAAATGTTTTATACAACTTTTCTGATAGTAGCATGTATGGTATCTTCTTCTTTTTTTTTTCTTCAAGGTTGGGCCCCCATTGCTCTGACAGTTGTTCTCGTGGCTGCAGCAACACTGTGCAAGGAGCAGGGAATCACTGTCGTTGGCATCTGCTGCGTCCATGAAGTGTTTGTGGCACAGGGGGTAAGGCTCCGAGTCTGCTGCATTGATGGAACATAACTGGAACTTAAATCTGAAATTTTGCAGCAAACCTTTAACACTATGACGTGGAATTGATCCTTTCCTCCTATTGCTACCCCCAGTTTACGTTGCCTATGCTGATGGACACACTGCGACAAGTTCTGCAGGGTAAAGATGGTTTCCCTTATGCCGTCCTACAAACTCTGCTGAAGCTCATTGTCCTCGTCATCAGCACGCTGCTGCTCGTCATCATCAGGGTCCAAGTCATCCAGTCCCAGCTTCCTGTCTTCACCAGGTAGGTAGCGATATCATAACAGTAATAAAAGTGCTGCTCAAATAGTTCAAATTTTAACAACTAGGGGAAGCATTTTATGAAAAACACAGATTTTTAGACATAATTTCCTGAGAAATTTCCGATTCAGATATTCAAAAAAAAACAAAAAACACACACATGTGTACCAAGATATAACAAATAATAGAAGCTCGAATGTCACAATATTCTTTTACTGCTACAAAAAGCCCGTCTGCATGTCCATACGTAGCTGGGTATAGTCTTCTTCATCACAAAAGTTGCTTGACAAGCCAACTGTTATTTCCCTAAGTCAAAAGCAGTTGGACAGTTTACCCTACCCTTTTAAGCGTAGTGGTTCAATAATTACATTATATAAATGTCAGCCAGTGAGGCAATAGCTATATAGTTATAGACGTAACATTTTCAGTCCAATTTCTGCTTTTCTGCTGCTCTCTTAAAGCATGTTTTAATCCGAATACAAACACAATCATTTCATTGTTATTGATTGTAACTGCTTTGGGGGGGATATTCTTCTATATTCTCCAGATTCAATGCTTATTGTTGCACAATTATTGCTATCATCTATCTTCTACAAGTTACTGTGCTGGATACAAATAACACTTCCTGATGTCTCCTCACGGTAATATAATTGAATATAATACTGATAAACCCTCCATTGTGGTGGCGCAAAGCAATTCTGCAGACAAAAGTGGGCCAAATTCCGCCAGAGCGAACTATTCACCAGAAGTGACACGATTCAATTCTGTCTGAAAATGTTTTCATCATTTGCTCTCCCTGATTTATTGATGCCGAAGGACGCTCGCAATCAGGATTTCAAGGAAAATGCATTACATGATTATATAAACCCATCATTTTATTAATCCAGTTGTTTATTGATTTTCCGATTATGTTTTTGTGAAATTGCATCATTTCTTTCACTTATCCTGACTTCCTGTAGCCGATGGGTGTGACAAACAGGCTTACACGTCTTTTCTGTTCCAAAGATGAGTTATACAAGCAGCCATTTGAATCATGAGCTATTCTTCAGGATGGCTCTAATTCCTCCATCTCAATACGCCGAATGCAACCAATTGCTAGGAATTCAGATGAGTTCCAGCCTGAAATGTAATCCTCCTTCAATCTTTGTCAATTTAAAGATAAAGATAAAAGCAAGTGCGTGTTTTTATTTTTGCTTTTTTGAATCATTTTACTGCATACCAGTATCCCTGGAGCGAATACAATATGTGACATGTATGGTGTACTGTGTGATCTGCTGTGTTATTGAGCTTAAAGGTGAGATTGGCAGAAGAAGAATTTTGTATTTAACTTGGGAAGTGCAGAGTGTTAGTCCTTTTGCTCAGGTTTGGAACACGCGATGCTAGAACCGATGTCAGGAGAACCCTGTGTCGGAGCGCCACACAGAGCCTGAGGGTCACAAGATCTTTGATGAAGGCGCAGCTTGAAAACGCTCCAACTTTGGGAGAGACTAAGTTCATGCACTACATCAGGTTGTAAAGTAATCGTGTTATCACATCAAAGTATTCTAGTTATTGGTTGAATAAAGTTTTAGTCGGGAAAGAATACTTCAATCATACCTAACATTTTAAGACGAAGAACAATACAATCATTTTTTCCATGAACTCATTAAAGTGGACGATGTCTCAGCTACTGCCCATAATTGGTGGTTAAATCCGAAAATGTCTTTTTCCTATTCAAAACTAAAATACTTTTGCAAGAATGTTTGTGGCTATGGTCATTACTCTTAACGATGATAATTCTCTTTAGACATTTTGGTGTTTAGTGTTTCTATAACCACATTTACAAAAAGATTTTTCAAATACTTACCTTATCTTAGTACCTTTTATTTTGATTGGTGCAATGGATCGCCAAATCAAAAGTGGCAAAAATATTTATTTCCCCTGAACAGTATAGCTAGTTGCGGCGGCTTTAGCAGTAGCAACAACCGATACCAAGCATGTCTGGTCACCGGAGATCACTCTCTGACATCACTGTTGTGGCATTTAGTCTTACTCATCTTTGCTACTCAGACATTTCTGGTAGAGAGCAGTGTAGCACAGCTCGGTGCTTCTTCTGCGGGTTCTTTCACCGCCACGGAAGGTTCTCGCAGACAATTGGTCTCATTAAGCCAGTATCTTCCTTGGTATTTTCTTAAATTTGTTCCTAGGTTTTTTCTCTTAAGAATCTTCCTTATATCCGATTCATGAAGCGTTCTTAAACCGCCTAATTGTTTGCGATGTGTTTTTATTTTTGATTATTTGTAAGCTGTAAAAGTCTATATGAAATCCTGTGATTAGAACCGATCAATTATTGGCTGTGGGGGAAAAAAATTTAATTTTAAAATACCATAATGCCAGGTAAAATAATGGAACTTTTTTATTATTACAAATAATTCTAAATGGAAAAACTATAATTGTTATTTGTTATTGTTTTATACAACAGCCGAACTGAAGGTAACACACTTACTGATTACTTTTCACAGAAAAAATGTCATCACTAAAAAGCTTTTCGTAGATTCTGTTCCTACTTAAGAACAAATCCAGAATAAGAAAACATCGGTGAATGCCGGATTCTTTTGAAATTTCTTTGTGAGAATGGTTGGTGAATGAGGCCGAATAATCTCTATTTTGCAACACAAATCTTTTTTCATAAAGCTGATCAGGCCTCGCTGGTCCGTCTAGAACTCTGCAACTGTCCCCTGCGTCCGTCTTTCTCTGTTCCAGATAGAGATCTGTGGTCAGCTCAACTTAAAAACAGCTGTGCAAATCAACTCAGCCTCATCTCTCCACCACTCTCTCCCCCCTTTTCCGTGTTCAACCACATTCACCGCCACAAGCAGAATTCGTGTTCCCTTCAATTACAGCAAGATATCCCGGCCCTGAAGCAGCAAAGAATTCCCACAACATCGCAATTCCACCTCTGTGGTTGCTCAAAGGTGTGAAGTTACTTTTGTGGTTTAAGCCAGATATAAAAGCATCTTGCTCTGTTTTTTGACTTTGATGGTCTCAAGATGTCATGTGGCAAAATTCAGATAAGCCTAGCCAGATGCTAGCATCTAGTGTGGATCCTCAAACACTGACTTTTAGTTCGGTAGAAGAAGTCTGAAGCTCCTTTGATATTTTGTAACTTCATGAACGGCCACTCTAGTGCTCTTGGAGGAATTTAGGAAAGTCGGCCAATTCTGGCAAGTTCAACTTGTGAAGCCAGTCCTCTCCATGTTTTACATAATGTGTCTCACAGTCCTCTCCATGTTTTACATAATGTGTCTCACAGTCCTCTCCATGTTTTACATAATGTGTCTCACAGTCCTCTCCATGTTTTACATAATGTGTCTCACAGT
>VRLP01006155.1:0-30741 GCA_009660295.1 Lophius piscatorius | reverse complement strand
TGGGATCCCTGCTGCTGCCGCGGCCCGACCATGGAGCGGTTGGAGAAAGTGGATTATAGCTGATATCTTTGCTGCTTTTCCCCCGTCTGTATCTCTCCTCACCAGTGTCTCTCTCTTTCTCTCTCTCTCTCTCTCTCTTTTTTTTCAAACAAGACCGGTCATGGCAGTAGGCTGTCCACACTGAGTCTTGGATCTGCTCGAGGTTTCTGCCCTTTAAAGGGCAGTTTTTTCTCGCCATTGTCGCCGAGTGCTTGCTCAAGGGGGAATTTGTTGAGTCCTGTAGATAATTATATGAAGAGTCTGATCTAGACCTGCTCTTTCTGGAAAGCACCTTGAGGCAACTGTTGTTGTGAATTGGTGCTATATAAATAAAGATTGATTGATTGAATATGCCTTCTAAAAAATCTACCAAGGTTGACTTGGACTTTGGTGGGGGTGGTTTGGAAAAGCAGGGTTGGATTTCTGTCGTTTGCCCAGGTCAGCTTGTATGCTTGCTTTTTTTTCCTTATCACCTGAGCACACCCCTGACCAGATGGAATACATCCAAAACCATATTCACAAACACCACTCACTCATTTAAGTGATTCACCCGAAGCATGAACGAAGTGTAATCTCACAAATCATTGACAAAACCAGCACTTTAAACTTGTAATCCTTGAATGAGGTACTACAAATATTTTAGAATGCACATCACTGGGGTACTCACACAAAACAATTTAAGTTTTTTTTTGTACAAACAATAAAATATATTTAAGCTTGAGTTCTCAATAACTTGTTAACTTCTTGTTTGCTGTGGTCATGGACAGGCTGACAGATTAGACAGGAGTCTTCATGGACAATGATGTTCACCGATGACATTGGGATCTGTGGTGAAAGAAAACCTGGAGAGGTGGCGGTATGAGTTGGAGAGAAGAGGGCTGAAGGTAGGTTGCAGCAAGACAGAATATGTGTGCGTGAATGAAACGGAGAAAGGTGGAATGGGAAGTATGTAAGGAGTAGAGGTGAAGAAGCTGCAGTAGTTTTAGTATTTGGGGTCAACTGTTCAGAGCAACGAGGAGTGTGGAACAGAGGTGAAGAAGCGATCGCAGGCAAAGCTGAGTGGGTGGAGAAGAATGTCAGGAACTGTCTGTGAAAGAACTGTAATTTGGCAGTTACTCTGGCAAGTGCACTTCAATCAAGTGTATGCACTCAAATTTCATCTCCACAGAAACAAGTGTGTGTGGCAAGTGAGTGGCAAACACTTAGCAGCATGGACTTCAGTATTTGGGCTGATGTGTATCTGTATTATTTCATGACAACTTGAAAAGATATGTTTCCATGGATAAGCATTGATAGTAGTGGTTATGTTTGGAGTGATGATACACCATGACATGCTGTTAAGGTCTTAAAGGATCTGTTAATCACAGATACTCAATCCCTAATCAACATTTCAAGACATGGATTCTAGAGATCCTTTCCCTTCTCTTTTCTTTAGAATTCAACCTTCATATTCAGATTTCTTGTGGAGTCTACTTTGCATAACAGCATGGACTTCCGCCTTCTGGCCTACTGTGACATCATGCGCATACTCTCTATAGTACAGGTCTCAGAAAACAGATAAGGCAAAAGAAGGAATTTACGCGTGAGTTCACAGAAAAGCCAAGCAAACTGTGGACTGAGGATATTTTAGTAAAGAAGATAAAATCATCTTACACAATGATACTTAACTTATTCTTGCTGGTCGTAAATGGCACCAAGAATAGGCTTTTCTATGATGTCTTAAGGATTGTAACGGTTGTCAGTGTCAACAGCAATATCTTTAAATGTATCAACAAAACCCGAACTTCCACTTTAAAGATGTTTTAGTCAACATGTGTACTGACAGGCTGCTGCAATCGGTGAAGCACAAACACAAACCACGAGGTTAGGCAAATATTCCCCCGATAATTTGGCCAAACAACAAACATCAACCTGCTAAGTACTGTGGCAGATGTCCTCTTGTGAACTTGACTAGAAATATACACACACAGATAAGAACATATATCCAGAGAGGTGTCCAATCAAACATGCACACACATTAATGTGCTTCGTAGAGAGTTTATATAGGAGTTTTTTTCTTTGTATTTGCTCCATTTCGTAGAGTCTTAGTTCACGTATATCAAATTCAGCAACACAATTCTCCAAGAACAGAACAGACTTCAACCAGCATAACTAAAGTGAGGGCAGGGATAAAGACAGGAGAACTTCTCATTCCTGACAGCCAGACTACATGCTTGCACAACTCTACATGATCTGTGTTGCCGTCAGTGTGTGAACGCTTTGGTCTCTGTATTTGTCTGTTATTTACTTTGCTGCAGGCAGAACATCTGGCAGGTAAGTTGAAATAAGATGTATATGTCAAGTTGGACAATAGCTGAATAAGCAGAGGTGATGAAGTGTAGCGGCAAGTTTGAATTTGGCGATGTTTCAGAGGGCACCTTTGTGACAAGTCGCAACATGCCATTATATACGTATGTGGCGGGCACCACGCCTCAAAACGCCCACCTGGGTGTTCCCATAAACCTGTAGGGTTTGATTCTCAGCTATGGCCACCATGTCTGCAATCCCAGGAATGAGGAGAAATGCGGAGAGGAGGGTTGGCGCAGAGCAGCTCGAATTTGGGCCAGCATGCTATTCATAGAGAGGACTTGTCTAGCAGCTTCCTAGCAGATATATTACCCCTTTTTCTTCTGCCTGAATGGATGCACGTCCACCTGTAAACACAAATTCACGCGTTCTCTCCATGTAACTCCTTTCACTACCTCTGCTACAAACACAGCTCAGCCAAAGTAATAGTAATAGTATTTTTTCTTCCAAATGTACAACGACCCAAATGTACAAGTTGGCAACTGAGGTTTGCGAAGACGACACAGGCATAAAACAATCATAATGAAAGGAACTGCGCCGGCCTCACAGGCTATTTCCTCAAAAGCAAATGTGAGCTGCGTCAACATCATCCAGCAAGTGACCTAGAATCAAGAGATTACATTCCTCTTCTGACAGATCGCTATGCCCACTGTGCAGACGAAAAAACAATGAAGGTCCAATGAGGAGGGGCAGCCAGGAATAAAAACGAAGCAGTGGACAGAGAAGTGAGATGATTTATGTGGTTGACAGGGGGTATATTCGCAGAATTTTGAAGGCTGTCACACATTAATCCCTACTGTGGTCATATAATATTCCATTAGCATGACATGCATCCCCAGAATTCACACCTTCATTGATGTGACTGAGGAGTCTCCAGACTGAATTACACCATGTTCCACTGACAACGCACACTGGGGACATATAACATGTCAATCCCAAAGAGCTTCAACTCTAGACCCTTCAGCAGACTGCACACGAGAAGAGAAAATGCCCCTTTGGGTGTCACATATATGAACATTTTTAACCTGTACTTATTAGTGTATTACTCATCCACAAATACCTATACATTGGAGAAAGTAATGTCACACCCTACCGCTGGATTGCGTCAAACATCTTTTCAGACTAAGCTCACCAAAGTCTTGGGAGGGAGTGGGATAAATGAGTGTATGCCTTGCCAGGGAAAAATGGTTCAAGAGCCTTAATTAAACACAGATAGTGTCATCGGTCAGTAACCAAAACAAGTTTGGCCCGAAACAGGAGATGTATGACAATGAAATGCGAGAAATGGGATTCCCATCAAAGAATGAAATTGTCAGAAGGTTTGTGAAAAAGGAGGATGGGAGGTAATTTTTGTGTCCTGCCTTAAACAAAACAGACTTTGCAACCAGTCATGCATTCCTACATTATCACTTCCTTTGCAAGATTGTTTTCCAACTTCTAGTTTTCTCTTGGCCCAAACTGAGACAGATCCCCTCCACAATGACAACTACATGAATCTTCAAGACCTGATGGATTTTTTCTTTGGAAGGGGTTATTTCATTTAGTTTGACCTCTTATAGACACTGGCACATTAGACGCAGCTTTTGACCTGGGCTTGTTATCGACAAAAAGACAACTTGTGTTGTGACAAAGAGAAATAGTAGTGGGACTTCATGTGTGCTGTGTCACTGGTTACCTTTCCTAACTTCTTGCATGTAGGACGGAGAGCGCGTATAACAGTAACACTAGATCTGAAAAGACAAATGCAGCCAGCACTCCTTATTGCAGTGCAGAGTGTATGCAATCCTGCGAGGCCATCCTGTTAACGGTAGCAAACAGGACAGTGCCTGTGTGCAGAAGTCTGTTCATGTCTTTGAGTCCTGATGAAACCAGACGTAATGCAAAACTCTGGGAGTATGTTTGTGTATTGGTGTGTTTATGTGTGATCACTGCGCTTGATTTTTTTTCTCTCCCCCCTCTTAGCTGCTGGCATAGCTAGAGGAATCATGCTCACTAGGCTCCATTACCAAAGGCTTGTTTATCCAACCCTGCCGAGGTCCATTGGTTGACTGGCTGGGAACACCAATCTTTGGGAAAAGGAAGGGAGGGTGGAGGGATATACTGATGGTATTTTCTAATAAAAGAACAGGAAAATGACAATATTTCTGTGACACACGTTAATATGAGAGAACATTTTGGTGCATAACATAAATTTTCTGAGGTCATTACATCGTTTGAGTACAAATTGGCATTGGTATCAGTGACTACAGAAGAACTGCAGAACTTGAAGGGCACTCATACAAATAATGAAGCCGGATGTAAAGTGAAGAATTAAATAAAGATCACTCTGGGGCCGGGACTCTATAAAAACATTATAGCACTGCTTAGCATTAAATATCATTAAAATACTTATATGCTGCTATTTCAGGTTTGTGTTACACTGGGGGTCATTTAAATTCTCTCGCTATTCCACACATTACTCTGAACTTACAATGGAACAAATTAACCATTATCATGGGGAGAGCAATTCAGAGTAATGTGCACCAAAATATCCAAACTATTAATCACCCTTGTTTCATTTAGCTGACTGATAGTTGATGGATCAAAGAGCAGGAAATGATAGATGGAAACAGAGTTCATGTTTCACAAAGGAACTAAATGAAAGGTGACGTTCGAACACTAGTATGGTCTGTTTACCAAACATTAAATGAAATGACAAACCGAAGTCAGGCTTGCTAAAGCATTGTACTAGGAAGTGTGACTGAACACAAGGAATGCTTCTTTAGTGAGCACCGGTCCCTGACACAGAGGGAGGGAAGCCTGAAATCATTAAGGCTGGAGGCCTCGGACTGACAGCCAACAAATGTATTTGATGCTGATTTTTTTAATCATTGAACAAAAGTCATATGGAAGTTTGAATAGAGTAAAATGATGATAGAACATATTCAAATCCATTAAGGTGTGTGTGTGCTTGTCTGTTCTTGACAAAATGCCTTAAAAATTTACAACTAACCTGAGTCATCTTTGCCAGGTCCAGAGAGGGCCGCTGCTCCTGGGAATCCTCTGGACGTCTACGCTTCTTACTAATCTTTTTGTCATTTAGCACGCATGGTTGGGATCTGCTCCGAGACAAACAACCCAAGCCGTCCGCTCTCTTACTGGCACGCCGCCCCAGTTCTGGGGTGGAATCTGGAGAGCTGGCTTCCAATGCCTCTTCGCTCTGGAGCTCTGGCAGGCTGATCTGCTCGTGAGAGAGGGAGAGGGGCCTGAGAAAGTGGTGATCTTGGTAGTGGTGATTTGGCAAGGAAGAAGAGGTGGGGGATATTGGAGAGGCAGTGAACTGAGGGTGAGGAGGCAGTCGCTGGTTGAAGAATGGAAGGTCAAGGGATCCATCTGAATGGATGCTAGAGCACGAGGGAAAACTGAAGCTGGAGCTACGCTGCATGATGGGAAAATGACTGTTGGTGAAAGCCCCTCCTCCTCTGACACTTCCTCCACTGTGGCACCTTCGTTTCTCCACCGCTGTCCACACCCGGGAACTTTGGGGCCTCCAACAAGAGCGGAACCCACTGAATTCATCAGAAAATGACAGGGAGCGACACTGACGCTTGCTTGGGGGTGCAGTAGGAGCTTGAGTTGAAGCTGTGGGGGTGTAGTGTGCAGTGGTGGACTCGGTATGGGAAGGGGGGCTGGCCGTGCTGCCACTACCAAGGCTGAGATCTTTTATGAGACTTGTGATGGCTGTGGTGGTGCCAGGCTCCTTGGACCAGTGCCAGCTCGCTGGCTCAGGCATCACATCCCACATGATGTCAAGACTGGCACCAGACTGGCAGGATACTCTCTGCTCGATGTCAAAGCTTTGCCCCAGGTCCAGCCACCTCTCTGCCTCTGCAAAATTCAAAAACATTTAAACTCAGATTCAATGACCTCAACAACAGTCCCGGAAGGTTAACTATTGCATGATTGATTAGGGCTTGAAGATAATAATGTCTGAAAGGAACATTTAATGCTTCATCACATGGACACAAAGCCCAAACAAAAAAAAGCTTTAGACAACAGGGAAGTGGTTGCTGTGAGGAAAATCAGTCATTTGTATTAATAAGAGAAAATTAACTAAGTAAAGAGAAAGTAAAATTACAATTTCAGAGTTCAAACAAGTGCTGCTCATGCGTAATTTTAATGAAAGCTTTAAAAAAATAAACAAAACTGACCCCAAGATGTAATTTCCTGTGAGAGTAGTGCCGTTACAAAACTGACCTTCAATTCTTGAATTTAATGATTCAAAATTTTCAAAGTCGGCAGAACTTCGTTGTTCTTAATTACGAATTTTCAAGCATTATGATATAATGCAGTGAACGAAAGTCCATTCGTTCATCGTCCCTCACACGTAATGGATGCTGTTTTTGAAATGTCTTAAAGACTAAAATCCACATTCTTGATGGTCCTTCGATGAATCCAAAAACATTAACTCCATATAATAATGAGAATCATCTGGTGAAACTGTTGGCAAGTTGTTAACAGGATATTCTTGGTACAATAGTAGGACTTGCTAAAAGTCTCCTCACTTGCAGAAAATAGACTTTGACACAGTTTTCCAAGGCCTAACAACTGGAGGAGAGGGCCACATTGACTTGAATTATCTAATTAAGTGAAGTGAAGTTGGGAATCTATTGGAACTTTGGGCAAAAAAAATCTAAATCCCATCCTTTTGCATGACTGTCTCTGAGTTTGGCATGCTCTCCCACAGGCTATTGAATAGATACAATGGCTTTAGATGGACAAACAATGTATGGTGGTTACACTGAGGACCTGACAGGATTCCTTGCAAAAGAATCTGACAATTGGTAAAAAGACGAATTCCAAAATGGGCAACCTTTTGAAAACACAAGTTCTAATTTGGCTAACAAGACACTCTAGATGTTTATGCCAACAGTAACAGTGGGGATATTAGGCCCCCTCCTCCCTCTGACATCAGTAAATATTCTCCCAAAAGAAAAAAGGACAGTGAGTAATAGCAGCGACATGTATTAACAGTAGTATGTCTTTTAACACAGGGGGTAATTACTGCAACACTAGCAAAGCCAGCAGGCAATTGCTTACATAGGCAACAGCATATTCAATTGCATTTGTCTCCCATGAGGGTGGTGTGTAACGTTGTGTGGAGGCAGGTGCACCCTGATCATGAGAGGGGGATGAGTGACAGCCAGAAAGGGAGAAGTGAGAGATTGAGTGAGATTAACATTGAGACGGTTATAGTGGGGGTCGCTGACATCGATGGTTCCATTTATGGAGGGATTAAAGGGGAAATCCATTGTGTTTGTAAAATTATGTTGCGACACAAAGATTGTCCCTCAACCATTGATAACATCCAGATCGTGACTGAGTGCATGTTTTATGATGGACTGCACTTCCCTTTTCCCTTAGAATTTATTTGAAAGTCTCACTCGCTTAGAAAGCTCTTAATGGTAAAGCACCTTCGTACATCTCTGACCGTTTAATATTCTATTAAGTGAAAATTGGACTGAGGTACTCCAGATCTTGTCTTATAATAGTCCCTCACAAATAAAGTGGTGAAGCTGCTTTTATCCTGATTGTCCCAAAACTGACAAACACCCTGCCCTTTTATATTAAAGAGCATGCTTTCCTTGGATGTTGGTCTTGTTTGGGTCTTTGGTTTTACTATTTACTGTGTTATTATATTTAACAATTTCCATTGGCTTCTTTTTTAATCTATATTTATATTTGCTGTTGTATTATTTTGTTAATGTTTGTTTTAATGTAACAATTTCTGCTGCTTTCTGTGCATGAAAGGTGCTTAACAAATTCAATAATAATTATTATTATTCTAGAGGTGGTAATGGAGATGACTCACCCACAGATCCAAAGGAGATGAGTGTAGTCCCTCTGCTCATGGCGTGGAGGTCACGCTGTGAAGGCAGACAAGAGGTCCAGGGTCAGGGAGATACAGCGTGGGAAATTTGCACTCAGTTAATTTATAAAATTGATATTCATTTCATTTGTGTTTTTAGTGCTTACTAAATCTATAGTGGAGAGTAACATGTGCATTATTTACAATCCTAGGTGCTTCCACTTAAATTAGGCATTTCAATATTTTTAAGCTAGTGTGAGAAATAACAGCTTACAATTACAGTGTAGTTTGCAAGTTTTGATCACAAGATTATTTTTGTAATGTTCATAAAAATAAGATACATTATTACACACATTACACACCCAACACTGCAAAGTAATTAATTAACCATTATTACATTAAAACATTGAAAGCGCTCAGTTAAACTCTTCTTATCAAAATGATAAGAATCCTTACTATGAAAAACTCTGTTCTGTGCTGAGGGGAAAGAGCCCACCCATGGGGTAGCTAATGGGAGGCATATGTGTTTTTTTATACTTTTACAGCTCATGCTTCATATACCGTGTGTTGAAGAATTTATTTCTGAAACACCCCTGCCTGCAATCGGAGGATTCTTTATAATTTGGAGGCAATATGCTTTGATAAAGACAGGGCAGACCAGCTGTTTTTTTTAAATACATTTTTTTTATGTGCTGAAAGACATATGAGAAAAGAAAATCATTGGAAAATACGTGTCAGCCATTTGCTGGGCCCTACCCTTGGTTGGCATAAAAGTTGAAAAGGAGCTTAATATTTTTTGTCTGACTTTTCTGGTAAACATTTATTTCCCAGTGCAGTCACATTTACATGAAAACATTGAGCATTTGCTACTTTGTCAAATACTACACCCCCCTCACTGACAAATTTCCTCACAGCAGATTTTGATGCTTTTACCGGTGAATGGTTGTCACTCACCACTATTTCTATTCTCAAAAGCGCATCCTTCATCTGTCTGTATACTTAATATTGGTTACAATGAGTTGATAAACACTTTCTTATTGATGGGGTGAGGAGACTGGAAACATATCGTGGATAAAAATCAAACATTTTATAAATGTTTTCACTTATTTGTGTATATATTTTTTTAATTTTTAGCATATTTGGAAATTTAAAAAAACAAAACAAAACAAGCTTTATTCATTATCAAAACTAAATGTCTTTATCCAACCAATCAACAGAAACTATGTGGCTCAAGGGTTGAGAGTGGCTCAGCTTGACTGAGCAGGTGGACTTGGGTTGGGAAATAACGTCAAATACAATTTATTACGTGAAAAAGCTCAGTAAAAGGCTTAATTTCACATTATGGACAGACTTCTAGATAGTAGTCTGGCGTCCTTACACACACTGTGAAGTTGAGTATATGGTGAGACATTTGGTATCTGGTCCTGCACTTATGTAATGTTAACATTGACTACTTATCAACAAATGAAACCTGTGCAAAGTTTTGACTGAGCTTTGTGTGAAATACAAAAGGTTATCCTCACCAGCCGTCTCTCGATGTTCTGGGACGTTACATCATTGACGCCCTTCTTCTTTTCTTGTGTTTTCAAGAATATGATCACCATTGTAATACACAGCTCTGCTCTATTCTGTTTGGATGCGGAATAGAGAAATCGGCGGCCATCTTAGATGAAGGAAAAGGGCTTCCAATGAATTATGGGGAAACCTACGACGGGTCGGTGACCTCCCATCTGCAGAGCAGCTCTCAAGTGATCGAGGTAGGAGGCAGGAGGGTGTCACTCACACTTGAGCTGTCCCTGTAGTTGACATAAAACAAAACATCCCATCAGATTTAAATGCTGTCATTTATAGCTTTGTTGAATGCATTCGAGACACAAAATAACATAGCAATAATTATATTTTCCTTCATGAAAATGAAGCTGGAGCACACAAATGTAGATGGCATGCTGAGAGCATATAACTCTGCCAATCAAATTTAAGAATCCCACTATGGTGAGGTCATGAACAGATCTACTCAGCCTTTGATTGGCTTGGCAACGCATGGTATGTAATGGCGTAATCCTAAAGAGTCTTAAATGTAATCATCAGTCCCCCTCCCAGAGCCCACTTTCCCCCAAAAAATTGATTGAAATCCTGAGGTTATGGGCAATCCTGCTGCTGTTGAGCATGATGGTCACATACAGACATACAGAGGAGCAGAAGGCACAGATCACATAACCTCCTGCAACTCCTGTTACCATACGGACAAAGAGAAGCCAGAGGGCCAATTTAAGCCCACCAACAAAAAAGTCTCCATGATTTAATTCCTAATATTGTAATAAAAAAATATAAATATATAAATCTACTTAAGAAAAGAAAAAATGTAAAATTCATGTACACCCCTGTAAATGTGCATCATCCAATACTGCACCTCTATAGAGGGAAGTATGAAAACCACTAGTCATGGTGTTCCTCGAATTAAGTCTCAAACCACATGAATAAAGCACTAAAGTACTGCATTTAAGTTCCTCTCCACTAAAAGATATGTTTTGCTTGTTTATTCACTAAGTTATGAAATCTTATTTCAGTGATTCTCAATTTGTCAATAGGGGAGATGAAATTATTTAAACTAAATAACTAACAACTATTTACATTTTTTTTTTAAAAACATGCGACTCAAAATGATATTCAAATCAGAATCTTTTAAATGTCTTTTAACAATATACACTTCTCAAAAATAAAGGGAACACTTAATCATGGCAGTATGACACATAACCAGGTAAACTTCAGGTATATCAATCCGGCCATTTAGGAATCACAAGTAACTGTGAATCAGTTTCACCTGTTTTGTAGCAAATTAAGGTGCCAACAGGTGAAATGGAGAGGCAAAAGCATGACAACCCCCCAAAAGGAAGTGGTTCTGCATGTGGTGGCCACAATCCATTTTTGTCACCACTTGAGGCATGAGGCATCACCTGCAGTCCACTGATGCTGCACAGGTAGTCCAGCTCATCCAGGATGGCTTATCACTTTGTGCAGTTGCAAGGCCGTTTGCTGTGTCTCCCAGCACAGTACTGCTCCTCAGGGTGGGGAGGAACAGGCGGAGCACTGATGGATCGCTACAAAATGACCTCTAGTGGGCTACTGGTGTGATTTTCTGACAAAAGTGTCGGCACCAGACTACATGAGGGTGGCATGAGGGCACTGATGTCTTCTACTAGGACCTCTGCTCACAGACCAGCACCTTGGAGCTCTATTGGTGTTCACCAGAGAACAGCAGAATTGGCAGTTCTCCGTTCTCTTCACAGATGAGAGCAGGTTCAAACTGAGGTCATGTGGCAGGTGTGACAAAGTCTGGAGACTCTGTGGAGAACGTAATGCTGCTGCATCATCATCCAGCAGGACCGGTTTGGTGGTTGGTCAGTGATGGTCTGGGGAGAAAGATCCTTGGATAGTCTCACAGACCTCCAAGGGCTAGCCAATGGTACCCTGACTGCTGTTAGGTACCAGGGTGAAACCCAGACCCACTGTCAGACCTTACAGTGGTCCAGTTGACCTTAGGTTCCTCCTGGTCCAGGAAAATGCCCGGCTTCATGTGGTCAGAGTGTGTAGGCAGTTCCTGGAGGATGAAGGTAGTGATGCCATTGACTGGTCCTCATGTTCCCCGAACCTGAATCCAACTGAGAAACTCAGACATTCTGTATTGCTGCATCAGGCAACACCACCACCACTGACCACAGACTGTCCAGGAGCCCTGATCCAGGTCTGGGAGGATATCCCCCAGGACACCATCTTCCATCGCATCAAGACTATGCTCCGGTGTTTTCAGGAGGTCCCTTTTGCATTTGTGGCTCAAACACGATCTTTGGTCACATAATGAGTTGTTCTGATGAAATTCACTGGAGTTTGATAAGTCTGTGATTTTCAGTTTTTTAGTTCGATTTTTGGTGTAATTTAGAATCCAGCCCTTAATAGTTTGATTTCCATTGACCGTTCTTGCATAACAAATTTCCCAAACTATATCAATAAAGATTTTCAACTTGAATGTTTCTTTCATCGAGATCCGGACTGTCATTTCAGTGTTTGCTTAATTTTTTTGAGCAGTGTATATTCAAATACACAAGTTTTAATGTGAGGGCTTAGGCCCCCTTTTTGCACCCAAAAAGATCCTTACCAAATAAGTGTGATTGTACTTGAATTCTGTCCAGGAAGAAAACACACAAAAAAAGATTAAGATTCATCTAAATTAAGATGAAAAGCAATATCTCATTATTGAAACAGTTAGCAAGTATAAAATGAGTGTCCCAGGACCCATCCTTGATCTGATTATAGATGAATAATAATAATAATAATAATACATTTAATTTATAATGCACTTTACATTTGGATCAAATCTCAAAGTGCTACAAAGCAAAAGCAGATAAAAGCATCAATAAAAAATAAAATAATAACTATATAAAAGCCTTACCAAAAACCAGCAATGTTAACTAAGGTTATAGGTTCTGCTAAAAAGGAAAGTTTTAAGTCCTTTTTTAAATGTGTCAGTCGTCTGTGGAGCCCTGAGATGGTCAGGGAGGGCATTCCACAGACGAGGGGCAGCAGAACAGAAAGCCCGATCACCCATGGTGCTGAGCGTAGTCCGGGGAAGGAGGAGGCGGTATTAGTGGGTAGAACGGAGGGATCGTGTTGAGGTCAGTGGGGTGAGTAGTTCTTTTAGGTAAGGGGGTGCGTTACCATGGATGCACTGGTGAGATCCAATGAGAGCAAACTGATATAAAAATCACTTCAGTTCACATATGCTTGAAAATGTGAAAATAAGCACATTTATGTAATCAATTTTGGGATATGTATCTTCAGGGAAACCATAAATTAAATGTGAAATTTTATTAAATCATTTTTCAGGGGTTTTTGAGGAGAAGTGGACTGACTAAAAAGTCGGTCTGTGAGCAAAATAAAATAAAATAGCCAAAAAAAAAAAGTAAATATAGGAATATTGACGAGACCAGTTATGAAAAGCGTAACTTTAAGGTCCCCGGAAAAGTGTGTGAAGTTTGTGTGTGAAAAAAATCCTTTCTAGCAGTTTTTGAGGACATATGGCTATTCCCCAATACGTATTTACATACGTACGGTCGTAAAAGGGTTTGTGCCCCTTTGATGGAGGCATAAAAAATGATTGCTGACTTGTGTTTTTCCATCCAACATTTATCAGCCTGGCACTCAGTAACTTATCCAACCAGTACACCATATAGCTCCAGGCCTATAAAGAGCCTTTGCAGACAACACATGCTCCTATGTGCTAAATGGTTTCCTTATCCCTGTGTATAATGGGAGATTTGAATTGTCAACATAACCCACTGAACCTATTGGAATCTAAACAAGCTGTAAAGGCAGATGAAGAGAGATGAAGTTAAGCTAATCCAGGAAAAGGACCTCACATACATCACTAGACTACAGATGTGGCTAAGAATAAATATAAAAGAGAAAAGAAGCCCTGTATATGAAGCTGTGGTTGCCTCATTGACTGCCGGCACCCGCAGAATGTAAAGCGCAGACGGTAGCTGCTACAGAAAACAAACTCTTTAAATGGAGTTATATGTAAGGCAGATTGTCAATATACTTTTTTTTGGGGGGGGGGGGGGAGACCTGCCATGTAATGTCAACTCTACTCAGCCTCTCTGATCCGTCTTAATGCAAATGAAGGATGGACATAAACGACAGGATAAGATTAGGACTGCAGTAATCGATTCTTTCAGTAATCGAGTATTCTATCGATTATTCGAATTAGAAATATTGCGTACCCGCTTTTCTTTTTTTTTTATTAAACCACTTTTGCTTTGTTCAGGAGCAATAGTAATACACAAAACATAAAATACGATAGGTCTAGTAAATTAACAACTAATTGTTGCCCATTTAAAAAAAAAACAACCTGTTTTTTCGCATGAATTGCAATAATAACTATCAACAGCTATAATAACAAATGAGATTTCTTGTTGTTGGATCTATCCTTAGAATCTAAAATGTTTTCCAGTGCTTTTGAATTTGTTCACAACATCAGTCTATTACGACGCCTGGTGGTTTTTCTTGGACGTCATTCTAGAGTTCATTATTTCTTACTTTCCCATTTATTTTTTTGAGAGTTTGTATTAAAAACAAACTCTCTTCTGTGGTCTGGATATCAATTGGAAAGGGCCTTCTCGTTTGGAAAAGTGGTGTTTATGTGGAGCATTTCTTCTGATTTTATTCTAAATAAGGGGGCAGTGTAAACCACCTAATGTCTCAGTTTATGGCAGTGCAGAATTCAAGGAATTACAGTTGAAAAACAAATTTGCAGACCCCCAGAGTCACCATCACAGTCTGTCAGTCTTTCTTTGAATTTTTACCCTCCCCAAATTTGAGGCCGAATGAGCATCTGTTCACACTCAAAGATAGGTTATCCCCCTCGTCTACCTCCGTTAACCGGGAGAGATGAGTCTCCTGGGAGACGCTGTTCCGGTGGGTGACAAGTGAGAGGAGATGAGGTGACTTGTAATAATAATAATAATAACTTAAATTTATGAAGCGCCTTCTAGAGTTGATCCGGTTTGCATATAGTAGCTAGAAAAACACGGACTACAACGCGATGCACGGGGTTAGCCGGCTACCGGCGGATAGTACGGGACGATCTAGGCCTCTTCCCAGTTGAATGTCGCGTCACTACAGAGTGTTCGTTTCCGTATTTATCAGACAGCCATTAATTGTTTGAAGTGTGTAGGAGCATGGGGTGACATAATGGTTAGTTGCGGGCGCAGCGCGACACAACACAGTGCGCTGATAGTAGTCCAGATTTAAGCGAAGCCTCAAGGAAAATATTTGCCTTGAGGATTTTAATGATCGAGTTACTCGAATATTCAAGTAATGTTTCAGCCCTATTTCAGATACGTTTTCTTTATCCTTAATACGGAAAAAGCAGGAGCTTCTGTGACCTTCAGATAGAGCTTCTCTCCTTAATTAACCAACCACCAAACGCACTGAAGGCAACCGAATGCAGAGTACCGTGATATTCACTTCGGATCTCCACAGCAGTCTACGTTTTGCTGTGAAGCAACACATGAGACTAATGGAACTTCCAGGCCTACTATGTTATCCTCCCTGAATAACAGTTTCATGGTGAGTCAGGGTTGTTGTAATAACATAACCTGCTTTAGCGAGAAGCTTATAAGTGTTCCCTGAGTAATAAATTTGTTTATTATCATGGTGACTTTTTACATCGTTAAGGATTGACACATTTCTAACAGTCTAAACCAGTCTAGTCAAGTTTTGTTACTCACTCGCATCTCTAGCCTTTCCTTCCTCTTCAGCCCCATAACTATATGTAGACTATAAATGTTTCGTGTAGGCCTGCCCTAAACCAAATGCTAACATATGACTCCCATTATCTCCATTTATCCCTGAAAGTCAGTGGAGCACAACTGGGCCTCTGCAGGCAAGAGGGTCTGGTGCTGGTGGTGCAAGTCGGAGGAGGAGGGAATGTTCTTCTTGATCAGTTTTGCAGATTACTCTACTGATTAGGACCGACACTGAGTAATGGGCGTGGCATTACAGCAGGGTGTGTGTGTTTCTGGGTTAGAGTGGGAGCCGAGGAGCATGACAGTCATGTGTAAAAAACATTTTAACGGACAGTTGTTTGACTGATGTGGTTACGAAGGGAGACGTGTTCCATCAGGGCTTAAACAGCACCTCAAGTTATGTAGCAGAGTGTGTTCATGCAGACGTGTCTATCTGCTTTTTTCCGCGAGTGTGTGTGCATATACATAGAGTGTAGGGACCGGCAAGCAGGGTCATGGGAGAGGGCAGACTGAGTGTGAAGTCAAACCTGCAGCCATGCTTACTTAATGAAGCAACTCCTCACAATGGGGAAACCAGAGCTTAATGTAGAGGACTGTCAAGCAGATTTTCAAAGCTTACAGTGACTCGATCAGTTTTCATGACACCACACATAACAGTCTGATGGGTCATATTCTTACAACAACAATCTCCATTATATGGTCTATTAAATAGTCAAGATCCCACATGTTTTTCTTCATCCTTCACTGAGAATCATTCATCTTCAATTATGATTCAACTCCCTGATACTCCATAAAATCATAGCCAGTCATTTAAACAAAGTCATTGTAGATGCCAAATAAAGCATGACAGAGTAAGAGTGCTAGTTCTTCCTTCAGATAAGTTCTATTGCTACAAAAGTTGACTTTTTGGAGACTGAGAAGCAGCAGTCCAGCCAGTTGGGATCAGGAGTAAGATGGGTTTGTGTATTCATAGTTAACTACTTATCTATCTTACATGCACTAACTCCTGTCATGAGATAATATGTATTGAATGTCTGAGATGCTATGTGAAATCAGGTTTCTGTAATTGTGCATTTATTGTATTACATTTGGTTAGAAGAAAACTGAGAGAAAACTTCATCATTAAATGGAAACTATGAGCGGCATAAAATTAAAATTTGAGGCTTGTGTAACTAGATTTGGTCTGCACTGGAATAAAATCTCATCGTAATTCAACCCTTTTAGTTAGTTTTGTAGGAGCTGGGGTGCAGACAGCAGCTCATGGCTCACAACAGCTAAAGACTCAGAAAAGCACTGGAAAGGGCAGCTAAGATAATACAGCCCCTTGCACATTCTGTGATTTGTACAGGCAGATGAATAGAAACCTATTTTGGGTCCCCAGAAAAGCTGTGTGATGGTGTCCATCACCAATTGGCTTTGGTTACTGCATACTTGTGCGGAGTGTGTCTGGTGTCAGGGCTTTGATCGGTGGCTGTGGTTGAAAGAAACCATTTTTTTATAATTAAATAACGAGGACCATAAAATGCAACACTGAATGGTGACAGAAGTGGAAAACCTGAACATACCAGATTCTTATTTATATAAGTGTTAAATATTAAATATTAAATGTTCGAGACTTGTAACAGAGTCGCCTAATCAGCATGGACTAGTTTGAGAAAACTTCTTAGTGCAAGATGCCAGATGCCTGAATCAGTTAAGGTTTATGAATATGTCCAGACAAGAGAAGAAAACAGAGAAAAGGAAAATATTTGAAAATTTGTTGTTTTTGTAGAAGGGGTCAAATAATAAAAGATGGGGGCCCTCTGTTGAGAGAATTTGCGATGTTGATTATCAATTCAGGGTGAACACACAGCCACCGCTCTCTTGTATAATGGGCAGAGGTCATAAAAATTGTCCTGGGGAGATCGGGACATACCACTGAGTGCTTTGGTCATCACCCTAGTACACACTGGCAAAGGAACACTGGCCAACAACAACACCCCTCAACATCACTACTCCTTCAGAAGCGCTTCAACAATGATGAGCTCATTTATTCATTCATTCATTCTCCGCAGCAGCTTATCCTGTTCAAGGTCAGTCAAACTTAATGCACAGTGAGCTGCAGCTTGCAGTTTCCTTTCTCTTACAACAGTACGTAAACTCCTGCATAAACAGTCAATATTGAATGACCATACTTATTGAGGAATTAACTTTACTGCATCTGCTATTGGAGTTTCTTTGTGTACAGGATATCTCAAAAACATCTTAACTGGCTGACGTGAAATTTTGGGGAGGAATGGACCTCGAGCTAAGAAAGAATTGATAAGATCTTGGGGCAAATACATGTCTTGATGACAAGCCTGGTTCTGTTTCTCAATAAACTAGAAAATGTGTGTGCAAAGACAAAGATGTCCCTATACTAGATAAAACTCTGATGTGTGCTGATGGAGATAGACCATAACCGGCATCATATGCGACATGGAAATAAACTAATCTCAAATATGCCTAAATATGTATATAACATGAGAGGCACCCTTTTAAGGTCAGAAAAAAGCTAAATTTAATATAGTTCCGCCCAGCAGTTTTTGAAGAAATGCGAATAGTCTATAGCCTTAGAATGTGACTAAAATAACACGAAAATCATCTTCCAATGGAAAAACAAGCCGATTGAAGAATTCAATTTGAGAGGCATACATTTGGGGTCTCTACAAAGCACATGTGAAATTTGAATGAATTCTGTGAGGCAGTTTTTAAAGGCGATGTGGATAGACCATACCCGTTACGTATGAATCAAATTTTATTTTAAGTGAATATATGTTTAGCAGTTATATAGCTGTTTTATGTTGTTGACGATATGTCACCAATGAGCATTTGTTATAAGCATTTGCTGTGTGTGTGCTGTCTATTTTAACATTTCCAAATTGTACAAACTCTAATAACAATGACATTGGTAGAGGCATGAGTTCAATGAGTACTTTCTAGTTTTCACTTTGGAATTAGAGGAGGTGCAAACAACAGAAATAACTTATCAAGAATTGCCCTTGTAACTTGTAAGCCCTGGCAACATTGGCTATCTTGTGCTTATAGGTTTCATGAAGACATAAAACCATAACATGCATAAGAAAGCACACTTCCCTTTGCAGTTTGCAGGTTGAGCTTCCCTTGTGGTCACATGCCACTGCTAAATTGGGTGTGGACCGCACTGACTTCATTACCAGATAAATGAAAAGGGACAATCTCAAGTGATTCACAAAGCATTGTGACACCCAGTTAACTCCAGATAAAATGCCTTATTTACCACTTCTGCTTTCATAAGAGAACACAAAAAATAGTATCAAGCATCACACCCAAACCTGATTTCATTTTAACATTTATTTTACGTTAAAGTTGCATAATAAACCATTTCTACTGATGTGATAACATGAAGATAAGGGTAATTTGGAAATCTGCTTTCATTACACTCATTGCCAGAGAGTTTATATGTGCTGTACAGCACGTAATGACAAATTATCTAGTCAAAGCGCTAATCCGCAAAGGGATTTTTCCCCCCAGTAAAATCTATTCAGGTTAATATTTCAAAAATATCGCTAGGAAAGAACCAGTTTCTCCTTGACGTATTTTATAAAACAGTCGATAGGTATCCATAGCAGTCAACCACAAAACAGTGAACAAAGGCCGACATCAACCAGCTTGAAAGGGATAATATCTGAACATCTCATTTTTTCACCTGGAAACTGGATTATCGAACAATGCCATTTCAGTAATATGCAACACCGTCATATGCTACTGCAGACCCATAGTAGATTTTCGGTTAAGGCAGCCAGAAATGATCAATTTGTGTGTCTCAGACAGGACTGTTAAACTAAATTTTTGAGAAGCTTGGCAGGCATAGTATCAGGTGTTTCAGTTTTGAGTAAAGGAAGGTATGGGGCCTCTTGGCCCCTGGAATGACCCTTGCATGCCATGAGTCTCCATACATCAGGTACCCCACTAATTACTCTATATATACTACCCCCGCCCCACCAATTCCTGCTTTTCCATCTGTGGTTTCTTCCATTATCCATGAGTGCCTGTTCTGTGCACACTAACCAGAGCCCTAATCCATCAGGGATACATTACATGGGAGCCTCCAGCGCTGCTAGCAATCCACTACATTTTCTCAGCTCTATAAGGAGGAGCCACTCCTATATTGTGTAAGTAAGTGATGTTATACAGATTGTCACAGTCAATCAACCAATATAGTTACACTGCTGTTATTACATAATACCAGTGTCATGTTGCAGATGTGCATAAAGTATGATTTGGGAGTGTGTATTGGTGTGAGAATGTCAGAAAAGATAACTTTGAGCAGCATTCCATTGGTCACTTCATTCATGAGGGGGGTCAGCTCACCTTATGGACCCCCTGCTGCTCAGTATTGTGTGTTGTAGGCAAGTAAAGAGAGTTTGCAATGTCTCCAACAAGACTTTTTAATTCTATATTCCCCATTAGAGTAAGGTTGTGCAATAACAATGACAGCTGACCATGGTGTTCTACATGTACATGCATTAAGCTTTTCTACTCGCGTTAATGGTCTCATATAGTTAAATGTGTTATTTGATGTAACTTTTGCTAAAAGACTAAGAAGTAAATCAATTTGTGGTCGTGTGTTGAAGTTCCATATACTAGGAACCACAAGAGTGGCAGAATCGTCTCTGTAATTCCGTTTTACCAGGTTTTATATTGAAAATTGGATCACTAATACTGCATGATAAACCATTTCCACGTTACACAAGTAACGATTGATCGTTATAAAAACTTCTCTTTTGATATAGATCTTTAAGATCTCAAGGGGCAGTTTGCACTACAATGTTTTTTTTCGGAAATTAAAAAGTTACTTTTTTGCAATGATTTGTTTTTCACTTTCACAATTACTGCATTTTGGAAGCCTGAACATTCAAAAATCTAAAAACTGGGTTCCAGTGTATATTCTTAACTAACCTGACCTAAAATGACAGTTACTCCAGATGTGTAAATTGGCAAAGCCCACACTGATAACAAAACCCCACATCTTGCACGGCATGAATAAGAATGCTTTGGTATGAATGCATAACTTTTTTTTTTAAATTGCAAAGGAACATTTCCATTCTTTGCAAAACTGTTGGATTAGTCTTTTTACTGACATTCTGCAGAATCTATTGTTCTGCTCCTAGTGAGATACTTGTTGCTGCATGTGGGTGCTCAGTCTTGTGCTGTTGTTTGCAATGTCCTGCAGGGGTAAGCAAAATATTCTGGTAGAAACAACCCAAATACAACGTGCAATTTAAAATAGATGGGAGTTGTAAAACAGGTCACAATTATAATTAACCTTTGTGCACTTTTGACAAGATCCCTTAGCACTGCATGACTAGCGCTTTTCTGAGGATTTAACACGTAAGGCATCCGAGTGCATCTAGGTTTTGTGAGAACTATGAAAAACTGGTTCTAAAAATACATCAGTTTAAAATGTCTGTGTGCAACAGTGGAAGAAAATCTTCATTTCTCTTTTCTTGGAGGTTGGACAGGATCTATACACAAACCGAGCAATGAGCAAACAATAAGATCTGAACACTTTGACAAGGGCCAAATTGTGATGGCGAGATGACTGAGTCAGAGCTCCTAAAAATCCAAAGGTCTTGTAATGTCTTTCCATTTTTACGTACTAAAGTGGTCTACGGGAAGACAACTGGTGAAGAGGTGATAGAATCAGCAACCCCAGTCTCACTAGATGGGTTTACATGGACAGCCTTGTTCCAAATACGTTTCGAAAAAGAAGCCAAATCAGAACGAAAATGGTGCATGTAAACACTGCTTTCCGAAATAACTTATTATTTTTAGCAGAGGGGTAGTCAAAGTCCTTTCGGAAAAAGGTTCTGTAAAGCAAAGGCAGCATGGAAACGGTGTTTTGGATCAATCCCTGTGAGTGCGTGCCCAGTGGGACTACTCACTTGCACAATGCAGGTTTTAATGACCTAGACCAGTAATTCTCAACTGTTGGGTCCCGACCCAAAAGTGGGTCGCGGACCAGTTTACAGTGGGTCCAGGGCCTTTGCCTGACTTTGAAGAGGATTATTTATGCAGAGGAGTGCCGTCTATTCACACTCCTTAACAGTAGGTGGCGATAATGCCCTGTAATGCTAATTGACACCCGCCATTTCACAGCATACAAGAAGAGCCGCAAAGCTTGTTTCCATTAATTGGGCATGGCGAAACGCACGTAAGACACCGACTACATGAGATATGGATTTTCAATCATTGAGTACAAAGAAGGACCAATACTTCAGTTTGTTCTCACCTGCTGGTCGTTTTTGTTGATCATTAAAACTTGTTTTTTTTGTGTTTGCATACTGTGATATTCTTTATTATCTCAGGTTCAAATTGCATCTTTTCCTTAAATAAATTTGAGAAGTTGAAAATTTTCCTCGATTCGATTCAGGGTTTGTCCTTAAGGGTTGATGGTGGGTCCCGAAGCCCAACCAGTGAAGAACTACTGATCTTTTAGCACTTTGAGATTTGATCCAAATGTAAAATGCATTATAAATTAAATGTATTATTATTATTATTAGACCACAGCAGACATTTAGTTTTTAAAGCAAACTCTCTGCGGTGGACTAGATCATTAAATTCATTGGGAAAATAAGAGAAATAATAAACTCTAAATACACATCAGAAAAAAGCATCAGGAACTGTGATCAGTTGGCATTGTAAACAGATTAAAAGTGCTGGAAAACTTTGAAGATGCCCATTTTATAATAAGCAATTTACACTCATGCATAAATCTCACAACAACAAGGTGGATCCAACCCACTTTTTATTGAGCATGAATTAAGTAATAAAATAGCTGGGATTGGCTCCAGCTCCCGCAACTCTAAACAGGATAAAGGGTTACGGAGAAAGAATGTATCAAAGACATGTCTCCATGACGTGTACCTGGATTTTCAGGATGAATCACGTGATGAGAAGTTTCTACTTTTAGAAACTTTTGTTGATATTAACCTAACATCTCTGGTGAGCTTACCACATGACACAGCCTCATTAATGACTTCATGTTTGCTAACGTCGTAATCATGTAACGTCAGAATAAAACCTCTCAGAGGTACCGACAAGGGCCTTTTCCTGTCTCCTTACCGCCCTAGTTTCTCAAGCATAAAAGTAAACATGAATTATTTTCAAGCTGTTTCTACATTAAAAGCAATGTCAACATAGCTTTTAATGCAACAATAACCTGCCCTGATCATACGATAGACGCCCGCATGTGATGAAACACGTCACCTACTGGTCGATTTGCGCTCGTCACACAGCTGTAGACAGCTCTTCCATTTGATGTATCGCCACATGTAAACACCGACCCGATAAGTTCACTGCTCATGTAGACAGTCAATACAGAAATATTCTTTCGGAATCATTTAATTCTGAAAGGAGAAAGGTGTACCTGTAAACCCACCTGTTGATACGCATGGGGAGTTAAGGTTAGCCTGTGCTTTTCAGCCCCACCTAAGGGCCACGGCGGCACGTAAAGTTAATGCCAAATGTGGTGGAACACTGCATTTCATAGCTGGTTGTCAGAGCGGAATAGTGTAGGTTTTTTTTTTAGACAATTAGGGGATACGCGCACACACCTTTTGCATGCTACAATACCAACAGACACTGGAGATGCAAACCCACACTAAAAAAAAATGTACGTCACTGAAAAGCCTCGTCTGTTTTCAAATGGGGGTTGAACTAAAGCCTTGCCTGTGTAACATCTCTAATTTGAGAGACAAAAAGCAAACATAAGACACAACTTCTTTTTACATTAAATGATCATTCATTATCACCACAATGGCAAACTAGTGTGGGATGTGTTGATGGGAACATTCCTACTACATCCCAGAATACTTTTCATCTCTAAGTAGAGTCTGGTGCTTGTCTTGGGGGGTTGGGGGAGTGATTCTCTGGTCTATGTGAGAATTCCTCTTTTCTTTTCAGCTGCAGGTCTTTGTGGGCGACGAGATGCCAGACTTACAAATCTATCATGTTCATAAGGAAGGAATACACAAATCGAGGAACAACGACATCCAAACAAATATACAGACAACGTGATACAACCAAGGTTAGTTTTTAACCTTGTGAAATTGAATGGTTTGAGTTTTAGTGCATCTTCAGGAGCAACAATTATGACAGCAGGTCACAGAGAAGAAAAGAAGGCTTCTCCAGTGAATGGAGGGTGGCATGGTAGCAAAGACAAGCATGGCTAAGAACCCTTTTCTGCTAGCTTTGCATAATGCCTGGGGCCAGAGAACAAGGGGTTAGAAAGAGAGCCACATTGTTATAAAATGAAAAATAAATAACACATAAATAACACTGAAAACAGGCAGAAAGTGAAATTTGAATATAAAGAAGAAGTGTTGGTGTGGGGACTGTGGGAGAGTAGTACACACAGACGGAGAATAGACCAGTGGCTTGCTTAGTACACAGCTGCCCACTGACAGAATGGGCCCTAATAGAGCCTTTTGCCTGCAGCACAAAGACGTTGCAAATGCGTGCATCTCAAGTACACACTGGAGTGCAGAGTGATCCTCTTTAAAAACCCATCATCCCGAATTGCTTCCATAAACTGTTTCTATAATGTGTCCCATACAAGTCTTTACACTAACAATACCAATTGAGAAAAATTATAGTGCACCAAGTCCAGTCTCATCAAAACAAAGAGTTAAATAAAAAATGTATAAACAACTATGATGAGAATGTCTTACTGGCTTCTTCCTCTTTAAGCAGATAATAGATTCAGTATCAAACCTCTTTTGATCAAAGACAAAATGTCTCCATAATGCTTCGAGTATTTTGAGTATGAACAAATACTACTGAATGGTTGGTCATTTATAGTTTAACACATCCAGTAGATCAAGATTGCAATCTATTATACTGTAAAACCATAAGAAGTACACATATCTCTATATAAGCCTGTGTTTACAGAAATGATTTGTATGTATTCTTGCTGTCTCAGTTGAAGCTGTTGCTTTGCATGGATGAGTCAATGATTAAGTATCACAAAACACAGGGTCACAAAATCTCTCCTTAGTAACCAATCAAATATTTCCAGATTGAAATAATTATCCGTCAGGTTTTCGCATATGTTCAGACAAATACTCTTACATTCTGGCTGTGTTATGAACATAATGAAGACTAATGCCTTCATAAGTAGGAGTATGGTTGTTAAAAAAAACAAAAAACTACAGTGCAAAGTTAAGGTATTGGTAGGAGTGTAAGAGGCATTCAAATGAGCATCTGTCAGATAAAATCAACAGGTACACTAAACAACACATTTGCTGGTTCACATGTATTTCACTGATAACTTAAAAAGCTTGTTAATCTCTATCTGTAATATAAAAAATACTCAGAACAGGTCAGTCTGAGCTTCACCAGTCATAGTGAGGCACCCTTATCACCAAGCTGTCTTTAATTAGACACCAACTCTCTGCTCTCTTCACACAGTTTGAGCTTCAGCTATAACTGGTTAGAACATTTTCTGAGCTGGTGGTAGAGAATTGTCAACATTTCCTGTTAACCAGAACTAACTATCCTGTGGTAAAGGACAACTGCCTGTGATGGTAGCATAAACTGTTGCCAGGTATTTTCAATGAAGGTACCATGGCACCAAACAAGTTGTTCATGGTATTGTATTTGTGGTGTCCACAAAGCACTACCAACTGCTGTGCAATATTAGAGAGGGCAAAACATTCGACATAAGCACCAACAGTTATTTCCTAACCTTCGAAGGAAAGGAAACACTGCAGTTAATTGCTTTGATGCAATGGGCTCCATTTTCTGGCTGTCATTGTCATTCATTTTCATTGAGCAAGGTAATAATTATGTTTCAAGATGGTAATGAACCCTATCCTGTCATTAAAACATGTACGCAACAATAAATCAACAGGCAAATCAATATTGGTAGAGTCTTGTTATTATCTGTGCCTTATCAGATTTAGCTGTTTCACTTGCATTGATGTGTAATGTTTGTGAGTATCATTATCAATGTACTATAATACAGTGTTTTTTTTAATTGGACTGGCTCTGAGAACTGAAGCAGAACAGTTCTCCCAGAATACTCCCAGAGAACATGTCTCTCAGTTTCAGCCTATTCAGCAAAAAAATTATCTCATCTAATGAATAACGCTCAGAAAAAGTAAGATATGTAAGCAGTCCTTGAGACTCAAGCAGTGTCTTTGGTGAGGAGATATGTGTCGATCTGAGCTCGAGAGCCACCACACTGCCTCTAAACCTACAGGTACTAGGCTTTATTACCGACATTGAGAGATGGAGGAGGTTTGCTGGCTCGAGGAGCTATGTGCACCTCTCTCGGAAGCAGGTTATTGAGCCGAAACTTTTAATGCCACAAACATGTTTTTGTCATTTAAATGATGCGGATCACTTTTGACTTCTCAGCATAATCTAGTTTGAAGGCAACACAGATGAACTGACAATAAGTATATAAATTAAAAAAATAACTATCTTCTGATACGACAGGGAGCCTGTAACCTCAGATTATTGTCATATACGAGGAAACCCAACAATATACCACACATAGTAAACTTGGACATGCCATAAGAGTCATGCATGCAAACAAATGTCCAACTACCTTGCCAACAGATGCTCTTTCGAAGTTAGGTCATCTTAAACAAAGGGACGGCAGACAAATAGTCTAAAGATTCACGCAGCTGCAGCTGCCAGGTCTGCGTTGTCAACGCAGGACTGACGCTGCGAACCTATGGAGAGCTCGCTACTGCTATAAGCCTTCAGTAACACAACATCGGAGCAAACACAATCCGTTTCGACTGGGCGAGTCAGGAGATACGCCAACTAACAAAACTGTTCATCAATGAAAATAGCCAGTTGTTTTGGTACACTTTAGATGCTAAATAGTAATTGGTGATAAACCGCGCAATACAAATTATTGCAAGAAAACACAAGACGCAAAAATAGATTCAAAAGAAACACAATCCACCCCTCTCAAGTTGGTACGTTCCGCTGCGGTCCACCCTCGGGCTTTTACTATATCCCAGTTAAACTATGTTATTCGATAACTTGAATTAAGTTATCCCAGAACTACAAGGGAAGCTAAATCTACTGCAAAAAGTTGCTCTCATAACTCTTGATCCTTGTATTCAGACTCAGCTTTAACAATGACACATCCTTGTTACAAAATAGTTTCCCAATGAACTCTAATGTCCTGATATACTACCGAGCTGATGAAACATGGTATTCATGAGAGTAAGGCAACCAGTGGCTTGCTCAAACATGCCAACCCAACTGACGTTAAAGTGCTGATGGTTGTTGAAGTAATGTAGCCTACAGGGCAGTGAGAGCCAGTAAGATCCACTGATTTGTTTTACTTTATATTGGAAAATTCCCTTAATAGACCAAAAAAGTTAAATCTAATGTTGTACTAATTCATGATTTTTTTTTTCTTTTCTGAAATACACGAAAAAGGACAAATCTGATTTGGTCCAAAAATTACCCCTCGGGATCAAAATACATTGTATTTCAGATTGTGAAATTAGATGATTCTGCCTGATGTGATGGAAATGTGAATAGTCAGATCAGAAATCACGTGACTTGTCTCCCACTGAGTATCCTTGTATTATTGTTTTGTCAACTATGGTGGGCAAATTAAATTTATCAATCTAATACTGTTTTTGCCTTCTTCTAAGAGGTTGACTGTAATTACAGTAAAAAAATTAAATAAATAAATAATAATGCATCGACATGCTATTAGTTTTAATAATGATTTGGCATACAAACATTATTTTTAGCAGTTAAACAGCATGCTTGTCTTAAGAATGGGGTCAATACACAGATCTGTTCACACCTACATTGGATGGGTACTAACACAAAGACGAAATAACATACATGGCAAAAAGATCATATTTGACTTCAACTTCTGGGTGTGAATCCACAAAACTGACAAAACATAACTATGTGGTAGTGTGTCTTTGCAGCTACACAAGGAAGGGGAGTTGGCTATGCATATTATAATTTTATATCAATCAAAAGCTAACAGCTAAAATGTCTCAACAAATTAACGTTAAAGGATAATATATTCAAAGTTCAATAGGTTTCAAGTCACAGGAGATTGCTGAAACTTGTGAACGTGGGAATATTATGCATATCCAGGCAGGATATCCATAGCCTAGTAAAATTCCAGGCAGTAATTCTTGTAAAGCTTGCATGTGTTTACTCAATAGTGTGCCTCATTGCCCATGGCTCCCATTGAGCCACTGGCCCAAGCTTGCAATTAGGATCCAAAGTTTGACAGATATTAATGATGTTACTAAGGAAAGGAAGTGGCCAATAGGTTTCTTGCAAACAAAACAAACAATCTCCAAATTATGTCATTGTAGAGTTATGACAGCAACATAAAAAGTAATCCACTTATTTTTTAGAGACTCAAGTTAACATCACAAGAATTATTATACATAGAGAAAAGAAAGAGAGAAAAATGGTGGCGCTAACAAAACGCAAGTAGACACATATCAGTTTCACCTATATGGTTTTTATTCCAACTTCTGCTAACGTTTCCGGTTATTATGCCCTCATCTGAGCAAGGGAGCAAGGTCTTGTTTCTTTTAATGCAATTTATATGTTTGGGTGGAGCACAGCATACTTACATAAGCAGAAAAACACATCCACCTTCACTATCCTATTATTATACATAGATTTTAAAAATAAATACAACACATATAGGTCTTATATGAAAAAGAAGAAAATGTCTTCTGGGTCATGTGGATCCATGTACTCGCTTGAAGATGAGTGCTGTCACACTGTTGCCCATCCTCCCTCCAAATTGAAAACTGGGTGTAGGGAGCTCCAGAAAAAACTCAAATCCTATTGGGCAACACAAAGAACACATAGAGGTTAAGAAATGTCTAATATTCAAACTAATACATACTGTCTTAAATTCAGATCCCAAGAATCTTTTTTTTTGCAAACTTTGGCGTCTGAGGAGTGAGGAGAAGCACTACAGGTCAAACAAACGTATCTATCCACCATCTGTGGTGCCTCCTGGGGCACAATTAAGACAGGCTGTCAGTGATAAATGAGATCTCAAAACTCTTTGGCCTACTGCAGGTTTTAAAGGGTGACTGCACTGAGATGAGTGACATGTACCGGAATCTTGGTGAAATTCTAAAATTACAAGGATCTTAACAACCTGCTAGGTAGCTGTGTCTGTCCTATGGCTGAAGGTCAGAAAACAAAGCCCAAATATGTATAGTTGTTACCTACCAGACAGACACAACTGTAAATCACAGTATTGCATATCTTAGTATCAGCATGTTCTGCCAGTCTTTTTACATTTACGCTGCGCACATGCATTTAATAGTGCCCTGTGGAGTTTACTTGTGAACACACAAGTTATGTTTAGTGTCAGTATTACTGATCAAAACCAAATGTTGGTGTCCTTGAGGTCTACCAAACTTGTTGAATACATTTCCCTCTTCATAGTTGCATTAGCATTTTACATGCTGCATCGTTAATTTTATATGTGGGTGAAATATAGAATATTATGATTCCAAATATTATTAAACAATGATTTGCAGGGGTGCCCTAGGCTGGTCACATTAAAAGGTCTCTCCATCTAGCATTACAACTATTAGTTTTATCTCACATCATAATGCCGAAGTGTACAAAATGTTGTGATAACATGTATTTGGTATGCTGGCTGCAGCAGGAATGTCCACAAGAGCGGTTTTCCATGAAGTCAAGCCATACACCGCTTACACTGTGCAGCGCTGTTGGGAGCTGGAGCCTATTAAACTGGCATTGATTGAGGCTCTGTAAATCCCAGACCAGTTCTGCCTATGAAGGGAGTGTTCTTTTTACTCCATAAGATCTTCAATGTCAGAGCATTTGGCAGCACGTCCTACCATACTCAAAACAGTACACTAGAGGTGCATCCATTGCAATTTTTCTTGGCCAATCGCCGATTTTTATAAAGTTTGACCGCCTGATTCCGATTTTGGCCATTCTGATATTTTTTTCTCTCAAAAGTTTTAAAACCATTGGTATTGTATTTTAGGTGCTCTTATTTTGAAGGATTACAGTGGAAGTTAGGTTGGTCAGCATTGTGTATGTTTTCTGACCTGTTTAAATTATACTTTTTAAGTCTCGTTCTGTCCATTCTATTATATTATAGCTTTGTTCAGGGACTTCAGGTCTCATGGCTGGCTCTGCGAGGTCGCTAGCTTTAGCCGCTCTGCCAATGTTAGCCACTTGAAATTGGTATGTTCCTTGGGTTGATTAAATTTGAAGATGCCGATTAAGTTCGTTGTGCAAAACGTTTTCGGGTGGTTCTTCCGCAGCTTATTTTGACCTTACTGGTGTGACATATTGTGAGTTCTGGGTTCCCTTCAATCACAGCTGAAGATTTCCAAACTGGTGAGATTTTTGTTGCCATTGACAAATGCTTGGTGTACGGCACCTGAGCGTATCTGTGCGCGCACACACACACACACACACACAAAGTATTTGCCCCTTCCTGATTTGTTTGCATATTTGTTACACACGTTTCAGATCATCAAGCCAATTTTAATAGGAGACAAAAATAACTAGAGTAAAGACAAATGCATTTTTTTACATGATTTTACTTATTAATAAAAAAAAATTATCCAAACCTATCTGACCCTTACTGAAAAAGTAATTAACTCTCTGAACCTAATAACTGGTTGTGCCAGGCCCCGGCCGCACTAACTGCAATTAAGCGTTTGCGATAACTGGCAATGATTGATTCAACATCACTGCGGAGGAATTCCGGCCCACTCTTCTTTGCAGAATTGTTTTAACTAACTCACATTGGAGGATTTTCAAGTATTAACACTTTGACTTAGACACTCCAAAACCTTAATTTTGTTTTTTTTAAGCCATTCAGAGGTGGACTTTTGGGTCGTTGTCCGGCTGCATAACCCAAGTGCGCCTGACCTTTAAGTCACAAACTGATGGCTGGACGTGCTCCTCCAGAATTTTTCTGGTACAGAGAAGAATTCATGTTTCCATCAATCACAGCAAGTCGTCCAGGTCCTGAAGAAGACCAACCACCTAACCATCACATCACATCTCCATTCCGTCTTTTTGCTCTGACGTGCGCACTATCGCCTCTCAGACGCGTCATCAGAATGCTGCAGCCTTTCCCATTAGTGTCAATGGACTTTCCTCGATAGAATCATCCACTGT
>VRLP01006154.1:27500-30744 GCA_009660295.1 Lophius piscatorius | reverse complement strand
CCTCCTCCTCGTGACCGGGTTCGCCTCCACGGGCGACCTCCTCCTCCTCGTGACCGGGTTCGCTTCCACGGGCGACCTTCTCCTCCTCGTGACCGGGTTCGCCTCCACGGGCGCCCGCCTCCTCGAACACCAGAGTGGTCACTCTGGTGCTGCCTGGTTCCGGCCCTGCCTTCAGGTCGTCCACCGGACAGTATAGGGTTGCTGGACCAGGCTTGTTGAATTTTTTTGTTGTTGTTTGGAACAACAACAAAAATTAGGCAAATTAGGCTCAGCACAACTCGATGACCCTCAGAGCATTCCGGAGAACACGCTATGAACTGATGAGCCGAAGTTGTTCTGCTTGGAAGACAGGGGTCCTGTTACATCTAATCTAAACCAAATACATTGCATTTAACAAGAGGAACATTATACGACAAAGTAGCGGTCCCAGCTGTCACTCATTGCAGCCATGCTCTTAATTATCTTTAATTTTATTCCTTGATGTAATTTAAATATATGAGTTCTTAAAAACCTAACCCCATGCACCACAAACATGCTAAATAGCTACAGAGAACAAATCCATATTTATTTTTTGCTGTAGGTATTTTTATAAAGGGTGTCTATGGGGATAGGGAATTCTGGTGTCATTATTGAGTGGCCATTTGTGAAACTGCACTTTTTGCCACCTCCACATTGGCATTAATTTTCGGCAATGGAGGATTCTGATGGCTTATAATGGAATCCTACCACAAGCATTAAAGCAACACTTGTGACAGTCTCAAAAAAAATTGAGTAACATAAGCAAGTTTGTTTACTGCTTATAAGAAACAAACAGTATGCATACATATAATATTTATTGTACATTGTATACAGCACATTGTAAATATGTACAGTTTCCTTTCTTTGTTCAAAGCAACAGGAAAGAAAACACAAAAAAACAACGTCACTTATTACAACCTAATCATAAGATACTACACAGCACTCAGCTTCATTGGACAGCAAAGGTCTGGAATTTGACTGGTTGGTCTGGAGACGTAAGATGAACGACTTTCAACTTAAATGACCTATAGTTTAAATGCTGAAAAAAGAAAGACAGAAAGAATGAAAAGTGACAACTTTAAAACACAAAACTGATGGCCCTTTATATTCACCTAGCCATCATTTGAAAAGTATGTTATATGCATAATCCACATAAACCAATGTTGACACAACTCCATGTCTACAACTGCTCTCGATGAACTAGGTTTGAAATTACCCTAATAAACACAGGAAGTAAGACCCTGTTTGCAACTAAGGGTCTCCAAGACTTTTTTGAAAGACAGGTGTCATTATGGAGAGGGCAGAAGAAGACTGCAAGAGGCCGGATGGAGTAGGTACTGACTGAGGACAGGGGAGAGAAAAAGGTGAAATGCAGTTTGAAAAGATACAGGGACAATTTGGAGAGAGAAAACTGAGTTGTGTGTGGCAGTGAGAAGAGTTATGGGATGTGGTAGGTGATATATGAATGAAATAAATGGGTTCAAAGGTAGAGAAATGCAGTGAACATGAAGGGAGGATGGATGGGGATTTGTTAGAGCAACATAATGCAAATAAATGTGTATGTGTGAGTGTGTGTATCTGTGTGTATAGTGTGTTTGTGTGTGTGAGTGAGTGTGTGTGTGAGACAGTGAAAAGAAAGTTTATCCAGAACTATGTTTATCTTTTCTCTTCATGTGGGGAGGGAGGGGCACTCAGTCCTCTACTCAACACAACAGATAGGCAGCTATCTGGTCCAGGAGCACAGGCGAAGTCCAACCCTGTGAGTTGCTGGTATTACAATTGTATTATGTGTAAACTGGGTTGGTTTCTAACTCTTAGCTTTTTTTGTTATGTGTCTTCCATCACAAAATATGTGTAATGAATAGCTTTGATTGGATTTGGCCTGCCTGTTTCATCCAGAGCATGGAACAATATCAGGTAGGAAGCTTCAAATTTGAGGGACAACATTTTCAGATAACTGTGATCTGTGAGATAAGCATGTCCCAGTCCCCGGGTATTTAAAACCTCTTAAAAATACACTTTAATAAAAATACTCAATCCAAAATTATTATCACCACGATACATCAACCATTAAAGGTGAGCTGCACATCATAACCAGCCATGCTGGACATGTGATTGGCAGCGCTCTTGTCTTTGCTACCTGGTGCTGCTTCTACCGGATGGCAGTTCACTTATTCAGTGAAATCTAACAAATTACTGAAAGACACGAGAGAGATGGTGCAATACTGGCTGCAGCCATAACACAGTTTTTGAAATTCTCCAAATCCATATATCTTATTCTGGTAAAATATCTCCAGTTCATCACAGGCCAAGACATAGAGAAAAACAGCCATTCACACCAACATTCAAAATTGCAGATAATTAAGGGTCCCCAATTTACCTATATCGCACATCTTTGAACAGTGAGAGGAAACCGTAATGCCCAGGAAACCAACACAACTGTAGTCTTGTGGGAAATTGCTTTGAGTAATTGAAATATATATTTCCAAATCTGTTAAAATCAGATTCTTCTTGTCTACTAAAGCAATCCAGACAGGTGCTAGTGATTCAACAAGTGGACCTGCTCAGACGCGGTTTGGTTTTTCGCTGACAGAGGCTTAGTGCCACATAATTACAGTACAGAGGCACTGGAGGCATGCCGTTACATCAAAAAGGCGTTACTTAGAGCCATGTCAATCCATCATAAATGCAGCATAGCCATGTTATTTATGTCACACAGGCACTCAATACACTTTTTTTATTTCAAATACCAGCTTTGTATTTGAAACTCAATGTGCTTTGTTTAGAACTTTGGTTGCGGACCACAGTGCAAGACATGTGTGGCTCCTCAGCAAACCATTGATTTTTTTTATTTTTTAGTAAAGTCCACTGTTGTAGTAAAGTTTTTTCACACTATGTGATTTTAAAAATGGCCGTTACAAAGTCTTGGTTGGTTATAATAATCCTTTCCTCAGACATGAGAAGTTCTTTTTTCTAAACTAGCAAACTACCAGTGTGGAACCAGAACCCAAGATTTGGAAGCAGAACCACAAAATAAGTACCTTTGTCCATGTGTAGTTTAAAATTAACTTTGCAAAAGAGAGTAATGAATAAGCCAAATTCTCTGTTAAAAAAATGCGCACTGCCATCGACAAGTTGAAGTGTCAAGATACTAAACTCCAAGTTGCTCCCAATGGCTGTTCCATTGGTGTGTGAATATTACAAACTTTTGCTGGGGCAAGGCTTG
>VRLP01006154.1:0-22500 GCA_009660295.1 Lophius piscatorius | reverse complement strand
ACCATAAAGAAGAGATGAAGAAGAAATAGTTATGATAGAAACAGAAGAAGTGAGTTCCGGGAAAGATACACTGTAGAAACTTAGAGGGCAGACGGACAGAGAGGGTTGAAAGATGATACAGGCATAGAGTGAATAAGTCATAACAGGAAAGTGGGGGGTTGAGTGAGAAGAGGTGGTGCATAGTGAGGTATAGAACAACAGTAATAACCATCAAAGAGATGGCTACACACTTAAAATACTCCCTGAAAGAGAGAAAGGCAACAAGTAGAATTAAGGCAGAGATGATGTCAGTTATGGAGCATTGACCCAACTGCACACACATGATGGATATGTGCACACACATACAGTACGAGCAAGTTCTGCTCTTCCCCAGGAGTCATCTCAGTCAGTGAGGGGTCAGCCATTTATCCAGTCCCATTACTGCGGCCACTGCTGTGAAATTGTACAATAAATCAGTGTCTCAGAGAAGCAGTGCTCCCCCTGCTGCCAGGCTGGCTGGCTGGATTATTGGCTTGCTGCCTGTTTCTCGCTCGGCCAGAGCCGCAATTAGACTTGGCTATCAGGGGCCTGAACACGTGAAGAGAAGAGCCAGAGGTTGAATACGGATATGTTAGTCAGGTAAAAAATAAGCAGTAGTTTGCAGAATAGTCATCGTACTGATCAAAAGGCAAAAAAAGATTAGCTAAAATATAAGAAGTGCAAACTGAATTTCCATGCCACAAAATCACTTCACTGGACAAGAAATCTTAAAATGAATTGGCTCTAGTCTGGAAATAAGTAAGCTGTGATTTGTGTTCAAACGTTTGAAAATGCAGTTTAATTTAGAACACATTAATTGAGATCAGTCTCGCTACAACGCAGCGCAAACTACCTGCAAATTATTTTGTGCACACTCCCAAAGCAAATATCTCAAAATAACAACAGTTCCAGCCTGGGTATGAACGCACAAATTAAGGGGTGGCAGGAATGTACTCTCACCACTGAACAATAACTCCAACAGATGTGTAGTAAGATGGTTGAATGCCGATCAAAGCGTTTACCACTTATAACTTATGAAATAATGGCTAAAGGAAGTACTGCAAATACATTTTCAGTTGCTTTTCTTGTGAAAGCGACGATGCCATTGATCACAAAAAAAAGCAGGTGCAATGTTTTTTTCTTCTATTTAAACGGTAACATAGATGTGTCTTCATCAGCACATATGCTTAGTGAGGAACTGATCCGCTGTGAAATCATCTGAATCCATACATCATCAATGACACAAAAATATATACAATTTTGAGTTTCACGAGTGCATGGAAATGCTCTTATTGCTTCTGCTCATGGTGCATCATTGCAAATAATGGAATCAAATATTTTTCTTCTGTAATGATGGTTTTACCAACATGCTATTAATCAGATAAACCGTTTTTGTCTTAGTGTTTCTGACATGTATTTCAATACTGTACCCATCTGACTTACTTTTCTGCCAGAGTCAGATATTTTTGGAAGGAATAAATCCCTTTTGTAAAGACAATCAATATGTTGCTGTGCAATAAGTATCTTATTTACAACAAACCTGTCACTGACAAATATTTACATGCCACATCGTATAATCATACGTATCAATCTTGATACGTATCTAGAACCCCTAGTGGTACGTGTACCCACATTTGATGACCATTGATTTATAGGACCTGGAAAATCTGATATGCACACAAAAGCACTACCTGCCATTTCTCTCTCACACACACACTTACACACACACGCACACACACACACACACACACACACACACACACACACACACACACACACACAGACACACACGCACGCACATACACCCACACACACACACACACAATGTTGTGCAGCAGACTTCCTTAGCAGTTAAATAATGTTACATTTGTTCACATGAATAGGACAGGGTGGATTCCATGCAGATACAGAGGGTTTAAGGCCATATACCTATACCTCAGTGGGACGACTGGGGCTTTTCTACTAGCAATGCATTATTTCAACAGCAGATGCACATTACATCTATTATTACTTTATTACATCTTTAGAACAAACCACCCCTACACAAATTTATAGGGCTAAATTCAATTCTTATGCATCTTACAAAATACCCAGATTATACTCCACTTTATTTAAAATCTCCTTAATTAACTTAACTAATCACGGGCCTAATATCATGCACTTTGTACTCTTGGTTTATTAAAATCTAGAAATTCAGTTTGGTATATGAAGAAAAAAACATTATTGTAGTTCCCATAGCATTCAATATTGCCAAAGCTGTTGACTAAACGGCAGGAATGTTCATGCCAAGTCACTTTACATCATACGTGATGTAAAGTGACATCATGTATGAAAAAATATATGATTTTTTCACCATATATTACTGGAAAAGCTACAGCATCCAACAATCATATGACCTCTGGCAACAATAAAACCTGGACCATAGTAAAAACAAGAGAATAAGACACCAGTAATGAACATGCATGTCGGGTGTTTTCCAACGGTCCATGAGGTTTGGGTCTCATACTATCCCCATGGAGTCTGTTTCTGACAATTTGGTCAGACACATGCACACAAGTAAATCACTGGAAGGGATTTTTTGGGGATCTGGAAGTGCCTTTCCTGTTCCAAATGACACTGAGGAGATACCTGACTTGCTGCTGGGTTGTTGCCCTTCACGACCCTGTCCTATTCTCCAAGAGTAATGGCACGTCTACTGGTATCTCCTCCATGCTCTCAAGACTGTTCTTGGAGAAAAGGCAAGCATTCTTACAGCGGCACATATGGATGTACCATCCTGGAGGAACTGGACTACACTGTACAAGCTGAATGGGCTGCAGGTACTGGCTGCATCATGCTTCTAGTAGAGACAAGGGTACCAACAAAATACAAAACTAGAGAAAAATCAGTCAGTAAGGATGAGGAGCGAGAAATCGTCCATGGCCACCATCTGTAGAATAATTTCCTTTTGGGGGGTTGTCTTGCTGTTTCCTCTCCTTTCCACCTGTTGCAGCTTCTATTTTCACCAAAGCAGGTGAAATTTATGGGGGCCGACAGGGAAAAACGCACTACAATCATCAATTTCACATCATACATGCGTGCAGCAGATGAAGAAAATGCCTTCATCAATTTCACAATACACACACTTTGCTTAACTTCTGGGTCATGCAGTCATATGACTAAGACTAAAACTTTAATCAACGTTGCGAAAACAACAAACAAAATGAATACTGACCCTAACATGCACAGAACCCAAAGCTATAGTAGACATATTATACTTGCCCTTGTTGATTAAATTTTTATTATAAGCAACATGAGTGCATGACCTGGAAGTTAAGCAAAGCTACGACGGTTAATCAAAATATCATGACAGGTTTGTGTAACATATCTGTTTTATGCATTAAATGATGCAACAAAAATGCGTTTCGGGATGCATCACTTGTAAGTGTCCTTCGTAAACACTTCTGATGTCTTGTGGCCTTTGCTGATTGTTTTTCTTAATGTGTTGTGGTTTTTGCAGCGTGTGTGTAATGTTAAATTAATGAAGATGTTTCCTTAATTTGCAGCAGGCGCATGACGCCAAATGAATGTTTTCTTTTCATTTGCCCTTATCGGCCACCGTAGAAATGGATTTATACTCACATATGCTTCCTAACTGTACAGAATGTTATCTTCTTTTTGTGTGCTGCTGGTGTATAACAGACAAATGCCAACCAAACCTTCAACAAAGCAACCCCCACCACCTCCTGATGTGACTGCCAATTCTCAAAAACTATTTTTTAGTTTGTTTTTTTTTAATATCTATTTATTTTTTTATTTTTTGGCTAATTACCACATTTTTCTAAGTTTTCGAATACTCCCTTGTCTAATTGTTTGTAAATGTTAAGATTTAACAAAGTCCTCCCAGGTTCATCCACTTATCTTCCCTAGCACTAAACCTGCGTTCTGCTTTTATGCACACTCTTATATACTCTCACCTGTATTCAAAAAGTCCTTCACACACTTACACACTTGCCCTAGTTTTTTTTTTTAGCAATTTAATTACTTGCTTGTTATTGTCTTGTCAAATTTGGATTATTTTTATTCCTTTTGTCAAATCTTCTCACTGTCACTACCCCTATATTTCAGCACCAATAATTTTAAAAAGTCAATTCATTGTTATACAGTGCGAAATCACAACAAATTTTATTTTAGGGCACTTTTTCAGAAAGAGCTGGTCTAGACTGGGACTGTATATTCTCTAGTGGGAGCCAACAATTCCCCCATTACAGACACACGTAACAGTGTTTCAATCAACCCCAAATGTCAGGTATTTAATATGAGTGCCAGCCTGAAGACATCTTCACAGCTAAGTTTCAGTAGTAGTCAGAGCCCCACCCTCGATGCAGTCCTAGCCCATTGACCATATTGATCTCAAAACTGAGTCAGCAAAGCCATAACACATTGATCAGTTTAATGTAAATATCATGAGCTCTCATCAAATGCTCACATAGTAGGTAAACATTGGCTATTATCTGGTATGTATATGAGACTTACATTTTGTACATTTGAATGAATTCAAGATCAGGAAGAGCATTACTTTTTAAAATGAGAATTTATTCCACTTAACTATCCTAAAAAGTCCAACATAGAAAGTTGCTTAATATAACCTACCTGATCCTGTCCTAATGATCCTATAGTGCCTATAAGATCAGATAAGAACTTATATGTTCCACAGTGGGGATATTTTGACATTAACGAAGCATAGAGCAAGATGCTACACAAAGTACAAGTGTTAGAAGCACAGTGGGGAAAAAAAAAAAAATTGATAGCTTTGGCAAACAGTTTGGGGCATCAAGAGCAGTTAGGAGCATGTGCATCTACTGCTGCTCTCTATAGTTCCTTGCATATGTTTTTCAGCCTGAAATTAAAGCTGAACTTTCAGGAAAGCTGGTACACTCAGATGCCAACTAACAAAATGTTATCCCAATCTGTTGATTGTACACAGTATATTTAAAATATAGGAGAAACTAAACCACTTTGCCACAAGCTGAAATTGATCAAATTTCATATTGAATTTGGCCGGTGTGAGCTTTTCATTCATGCATACATTATCCGTAACCTCTTATCCTGTTTAGGACTGGTGAGGGGTGTATCCTGCCTCTCGCCCAATGTCAGCTTGTGTGAACTAAGGTGTGGCGACGGTGGCTCAGCTGTTAGAGCGGTGTCCACTTATCTAAAGGTCGGTGGTTCAATCCCTGGCCACCGCAGTCCACATGTCAAAGTGTCCTTTAGCAAGATACTGAACCCCAAGTTGCTCCCAATGGATGTTCCATTGGTGTGTGAATGGTTTCCGCTCCCGATGAGCAGCTTGCGCTTTGCATGGCAGCCTCTCTCATTACTGTATGAATGTTTGTCTGAATGGGTGAATGCTGACTCGTGTTGAAAAGCGCTTTGAGTGGTCAAGCAGACTAGAAAAGCACTATATAAGTACAGGCTATTTACAAGGAAAGTTTACCTATCGTTAACCCATTACCGTTGCTTTGGCTAACTAAACTTAATGTTCCAAATGTATCTTCTGAAATAGTTTTATTTATCTTCTGAAAGTGATTTTTTTCTTTCTGATGGAAATAACTAAATCAATCTAGTATATTATGTATAGGGCAAAATAGATTGAGAAATGTACTCTACACAATAAACCCCATACAGGTGATCAAACCAAAATCCAAAGCTCTTCAACAAGAGGACAAAGGCACAATGACTGATGTTCATCTGTTTTATGCCATCCAGTACCTTGTTGTTGAGAATTGTTTGAACAGAACAGTTTGAAATCCCATGCTTGTTGAATGGTAAATTTTTTTTTTTAAAGGTGTTCAACAAATTCATTGATGAGATCTGCATATTTGTAAGTACACAACAATTAATACAACCTTTTAATAAACAGTGTGAAGTTAGACAGTTCTTACTTAACCCATGACACACTATTAAATGAAAATTAAATGCACACCCATTTAAAAGTATTTGAGATATTCCATTCCATATTACATTCAAACAAACAGAGAAAAGGAAGGATACAAACATAACCCCTATCCCACATTAGCTGGCAGAGGTAATAAACCATTAGCACATTAGTTTTGAAACAAGGGTGTAATTACCATCAACAAACAAAACAGCCACCGAGAAGACTGACAACCGAGGCACTGTATTTTATAATATGTCACCTGGTTGAATCCTTTTAGCAAGTAATGATTTGCTGGATTTATTGAGATAAAACAAGAAAAATATTTTCTTTGGGAGTGAAAAATTCAAACTTTTTTTTCAGTTTAACAGCTGCATAGTTTTAACCTCATGTCAGTTCTGTGAATATGGAATCTGAAGCAATTTCAACATACCCCAGATAAATTTCTGTTATATTGCTTCACCAAGCCTAACAGCTGCTCTTTTATTATGATGGTGATAATCAAGAACTAGTGATTGTCACATATGGCCAGTTGTAAAGATAGACAAACCTACTGGTATCAGGGTCCCTTTCTTATATAGAGGCAGAGCAGCAGGAACACCCACGTGACACGGATAAAGGATATAACTAAGGGTGCTGTCTACCCTCAGAAATTTTGCCCCTGAATGTCACGGGCACTGAGATGTTACTCTAGAGCTCATTGAACAATGGGGACATTGTCAGGTTTCAGTGTAAATCTGGATCTCGGAGAAGACTCAGAGAAGGGCGATTAATTTTATTATTAGGAAAACTTAGGTAAGTAATGGCAGATGACTGGCTTTGCTGCTTCCCTGAATGGAATGGTCTACATGGGACTAAATTTCCTGGTGACTTAATGAAGACAAGCCACGTCACCATTTCTGACTATTTCCCCTATAGTCAGAAATATAACACTGACCGTTTATTCAATCCAGTTCTTCTTCTACAATGTGATCTTTACAAGATAGTCCATGAGTGGCTACAAATGCAGTGAATTTTACAGCGATTTTTACAAAGCTCCCCCTAAAGATTAAATATGAACTATTAGTTAGTTCATTGGTATTAGTAGTACATCATGTATGCAAAATAAATCTCCTTGAGTCCCTTTATTTGTACCCAATTTGGACTAACAGACCAGCATGGCCGTATGTGGGTGTGTGTTCACGACTGGTAGGGCATGGGATATGTGTGCTGTTCTCAGCGGTGATGGGGAGGGAAATAGTGGTGCATCACAGGCTCCCGTTATATTCGCCACAGTTTGATGATACTCTGCCTTCGACAATAATGATAAAAATTGATGGGCAGTTGGTGCTCCCTGACGTAGTGCAGTACTATCCCTACTTTTCAATAAGTAGGGGAGTATTGTTCCGTGAATCGGGACACTCAAACATTTGAAGAAATTACACAGTGGTTGGTTCCGCAAATCCTTGTTGAAACAGTGTTTCAGGCGGCTCATTATAACCCAATGGCAGGACACATGGTGTATAAAAAAAACAATTTTAAAGGACAATGACCTGATTCTAATAGCCTGACATTCAGGGTGATGTTCTAGTGTTGGTGGACTAAGCAACATGATACTCCGAAACATTGCCCCTGTGTAACATGTCTGTCAAGAGTGTTGCACAGGCTTTGTTTAAGGCTGTCCTGTGAGTTGGGGTCCCGGAAGAGGTGTTTACTACCCAGGGCATATCAATTTTGTCAGGGGGAAGTAGCTCAACTGCTACTTCCCTCTGTATTTGCTATAGCTCTGCACATCACCGTCGTTCCTAAAAATCTGCACCGGTACGCTTTTTCTCCACTCCTTAGTCATCCTCTCACTCTCCTAGACAGTGTTGAACAATCTCATTAAATACTTCACTCCCCTATCTCCTGGACACCTGCATACCTTCCCTGGTATTCCCTTCCCTGGTATCCGGATTGACTTCCTATTCTTCATCTTCTTCAAAGCTGCCCTCACTCCATCCTCGCTAATCATTTGAAATTCCTGATTTACAATTCTCACATTATCCACCCTTTATCTTTTTCATTTTCACCATCCATCAATTCTCTAAATGACTCCTTCCATCTTTCCCTCAACCTTTCTCCATTTCTTAGTATACTTCCATCTCTATTCTTAGTCCCTAACCTGCCGCATATCCCACCCATCTCGATCTCGAGCCTAGCCCATACGGAAAGGTCCTTTTCTCCTTCCTTAGTGTCAATATTAGTGTGTAAATCCAATACTTAGTACCAAGACTACTATTGTATATGTATATTGTAGTACTACTGCAACTGTATGAATTGTACTACATTACCGCATACCATCATCATTGCTCACTGTATACAATGTTTTTATTTTGGTTGAATTGCTCTGTACACGCAATATCTATTGCAAGTCTATCCGTCCTGGAAGAGGGATCCCTCATCTGTGTCTGTACCTGAGGTTTCTTCCCTTTTTTTCCCTGTTAAAAGAGTTTTTTGGGGAGTTGTTCCTTGACCCGAACCGAGGGTCTAAGGACAGTTCGGTCTCCTTGTATTCCTACCTTCATCTCTCTTACTATCCCCTGTCTTTTTCACCAACCTTTTCCTGTGTATATCCTCCTGAACTTCTTCATTCCACCAATTAACCTAAGCTTTTTTAGCTTTTCGTTTGCACTGCGTTTACAGGGATGGAGTGCTTTATTAAGGTTTAATTAAGAAAACTTGATTGTCTATCAAACTACTGAGTCCATTCAACAATTCAAAAATCCATGTGAAAAAAAAAATCAATAAAAAAAACTCAAAATAATTAAAAAAATAAACTCAAATGCAAAGGTGCAAAATATTACATAAAAAATCTAGGAAAGGCTTGCAAAATGACAAAAGAGACATCATAAACTCGACAACAAATTAACAAAGACAGGGAGAAATCTCGCGGGAAACCAACTTACAATATAAAACAGGAAAAAATAACACAAAATGCAGAACCATGGACTTTCCAAATAAAGTAAAATATCAACATACCATGACAAGAGTCAACCTAAATACTGCCATTTGATGGCCTATGGTTATATTCTCCCCTGTCCCCACCTTACATGTTCTGCATAAGTTATAAGATGTGGTCCACTTGCGTGCTCCTACCTCGGCTCTTATGTCATCCTGTGCAACTCTCTCTTCGTGGAACACATTCACCACAGCCATTTCTATCCTCTTTGCAAAACCTGCCCTTCCCCATTCCGGTCCTTAACACCATAACAGCCCATCACCTCCTTATCTGAATTGTTCTTTCACCAAAATGCCCATCGATGTCCACTCCAACCACCACTTTCTCACCCCTTTGAATAATATCCGTTCCTTCATTATTTTATTCAATTTACTCCAGGAATTATATTCCAACTCACAACCAGCTTGTGGGGCCTAATGGCTAACAACGTTGATCATCACACCTCCAATTTCTTTCTTAATATTCATCGCTCTGTCTGACACTTGGCTCTAAGCCAGAACACTCACAGAACACATACTACTCCTTCAGGATCAAACCTACGCCATTTCTCCTTCCATCCACATCATGATAAAACATCTGGACCCTCCTCCAATGCTTCTAGCCTTAAAATTACCGACACAAAATATATTTAGCTTCCCTCTCTCAATCATATCAGCTAGCTATATACCTTTACCTGTTGTCTACTAACATAAAAAGTTCTTACTCTCAACCCCACACCACACCCTTTCATCATATCTCGCTCGAGACGGAGACCCCCCCCTCTGATTGACAATACCAGTTGTGCAAATATCCCTGCTTTGGCATTCACTCAGGCATTCCCAAAATTGTTATCAAACGTACCCTAACAACTGTGACATCACTCAATATGCGCACTACACAATCTTAGCCCGCCAAACACAAGCTGAGACTGTGTTTAAGTGTTAAACAGGTTGCCAGTTGTTTCTACAAGTTGTGCTAGCATGTAACTATAACCACAACTTTACCACAACTTACATCGCATAAAACTTTACATACTGGCTGTCTATGCATACTGGATAAAGGACCTATCGTACACATCTGCCTCTATTCTTGTGGGACATCATTAAAGATTGTTGACGGATCTCCTAGACGCCTGCAGTTTTTCAAGCAGAAGACGTAGACCAGACTTGTATATGCCAGTATCTCTACTGAGATATTTCACAACAGTGATTCGTTTTAACCCAGGCCCCAAGCGATGCAGACTGAAAATGATATATATTTTTGTACAGCATATTGATTTGTCATTGATATATTGATCATGTCCTTTCTGACAAAACCCTACCAATTTCTCTGGGCTTGTGACCGGCAATATAAGTACTATGGCTTCTGATCCCTGGTGGCTGGGTTGTTTGACCACTAAACAACACTTGACGTAATATGCTGTGACAGGAATACATTCAATATAACCTAAACATGAATATATGTGATTGTTAGCTTAATGTTGAACATGAGCAATTACTCACATACTCTACAGGTGAGGCTCAGCAAACCGTCCACACCTTTAAAAATGTGTCTTCTCTTGTAAGCATATTTAATCCCTGCAAGACCACACATACACTTTGATACTGTTTCTATGAAGTCAGTGGGATACTCTGCTTCAGTGGCCACAATTCATCTGATCAAGTAGATACATGAAGCTGCTCACGAGGCTTGACTGAGGTCACACACTCAGATAGGCAGTACAGAAAAACACCACCGATCATCAATTTCCCATCTATTTTCCCTCCTATGCGTTCACCTGTTAACCTCTTTTGTGAAATCCAACAGTATCTTTCTGCTTCGATGACAACACCACTGTCGCCTAAGATGGGATCTCTGATGCGGGCCCATCTCATATTTGAATGAATAGTGACAGAGGTTTGGCATTAAGCAAGAGGAGAATTAGAGGATGTGATTTTCAGAGTGAAGAAAGTGAATAAATAGTGAAAAGAGTCTTTATATCAAGTTTGGTATGGCAGATATCAATACATAAGATTTTAAGTAAATTTTATTTGTGTTCGTTTCCGATAAGTAGATACTGTCAAAAAAGAGCACGCTTATTTTAAGGTATGTACAGAGGCAATCAGTGTATAGTTCATCAGAACTATATCAGAACATGAATCATCTCTTAAACTACATCATATCCATCGATAGCTATTTAAGTAAAATATAGAATTTTGGTGAGATAAAATGGTTTGTTTTAGCATCAGTTTTAGTACGGAAGAGGGATTTCTGATTAAAGAATGTTGTTTCTCCATGTTTGAAATGGAAAATGAAAAGACAGAGAGGAACGAGAGGCTGATTGCAACTACACATGAAGATAGGAGGGGAAAAAAATGTATAAATAAGAGAAAAAGAAAACGGAGACTTGAATGGAAGAGAGGGAGGTAGACAGAGAGATGACAGTGAGGCAATAAGGAGGGTTAAAAAGTGAGAAAGCAAAATGGAGGAAGAATGAGATTAAAAAAAAGAAAAGAAAAAGAGACAAAGGGATATATAACAAGAACATAAGATAAGCGTGGAAGGGAAGAATAAAGGGGGAAGAGAGAGGGGAGAAAGCAGAGAGAAATTTTGATTCAAAGGAAGAAAGGTTGAGCAGAGATTACCTAATGGTGGGTGGTGGACACTATTGATCCATTCGCAGCGCAGGCGCTTTCATTTGGTCATTCAATTATTCAGTCATTTGGCTGATGTTGTTTCCCCCTGCAAGGATTCAAACTGTACACTTTTACCTCCTGAATAGAGCCACCGAGTTGCACTTGATAAGACAAAAGTTGTGACGGCGAAATAAAGGCTTTAGTGGTTTACAGATTTGTCTTCATATACACGTCTGAAAATTGCTGCATTTTAAATCTTATCACATCTCTCTTCGTAATAGATTCTTTATTTTTTACCTCCCACCTTTTTGGTTGAATCTAGTCAAGTCAATTGATTCATATAGCCCAAAATCACAAATCACAATTTGCATTGATGGGCTTTACAATCTGTACATGATGCAACAACCTCTGTCCTTAGACCCTCGATCCGGGTAAGTAACAACTCCCCGAAAAACCCTTTAAACAGGGAAAAAAAGGGAAGAAACCGCAGGAAGAGACACAGAGGAGGGATCCCTCTTCCAGGATGGACACACGTGCAATAAATGTTGCGTGTACAGAGCAGATCAAAAAAAATGAACACATTGTATACAGTTCTAGCAATGATGATGGTATGTGGTGATTTATTATAATACATACAGTAGCCGTGCTACTACAATATACATATACAATAGTAGCAGTGGTACTACGTATTGGATATATGATGATTAGTGATATTGGTATTGATATTGGATATGAGATTGGTAAATCAATCACTTCCATATTACCATGATATAATCATTCATTTAGTTGAAAAGCTAAAAAAATAATGCCTTTTCAACATACATTCATACATATTGGTATTATTATTTATTGAGTGATTGAGACTTTATTACAATGAAATCGATGAACTATTATTATTAAGATTAAGTATGAATTAAGCTCTTTTTATAAAACAAATACATATGAAAAGTGCCTGAATCGGTTTTGTCCACTATATGCTCACTGGGAACAATCTATATTAAAAGAGGAGTAGTAATTAATGTATGAAATCCTCCACTTCGGCTTTACACCAAGATGTGTACTGACTCCCTCTTTTGACCTTCAAGACACAGGCTGTTTTAGTGTTTAGCTGGATCCTGTTTTCATTTGGCATTAACTTCACATTAGTCCTGAGAGATTTGTCGACTGACCCTCATCAAATCATTTCCTGCCATGAATCAATTTATACTGACACATGCAGTATATTAATCAGCTGGCTTGGATGGTTTAATGGCTCAATCAGAGGTAGAAGTAAGGAGAGAGAGATATTCGGCAGAACTCAAAGAGGGTCAAAAAATGGATGGAAAAGTAATCGGCTGCTTCTGCAAATCTGATGGATCTACTGTTTGGATTCTATTCAGTCTAAGTTGTAACCTGAAAGAGTGAAAAAGAAGTCATCCAAAAAAACTAAATATAATGTGATTAAAGCTTGAAATATTACCTTGTCCGTGGACGCTATATGAGTCTCTTCAATGACATTTTCATGGGTAAAGTGCTTGCTTAACAATGAAAACAGCAACTCTCATATTCCCATACTACTTCACTCCCCATCAAACTACATTTTGTTTTCATTGCCTTGTCTGAGAGATCCCTAGTGGCAGAATTAACATGTTTTATCTTTAATGTAATTTAAAAACCTTACAATGAATCGGCGGCCTGTCCAGGGTGTATCCTGATACTTGCCAAATGTCAGCTAGGATGAACTCATTGTCCAATCCTTGACACAACCATGGCAGAGTTGATTGTTGGCAGCAGCGACAAACTAAGTCCTGTGTTTATCACTCTGGCTTCCGTGTTGGCTAATTACCAGTGGAGTAGGCAGATGCAAATAAAAGCTGGTTTTATGTCAGACATAGTTGTCTTATCTTACAATCAGTTATTTTAACAGCTTCCTTAATTCATCCATGCAGTCGCAATGCTTCCATATCACCTCTGACCTGTTTTTATTGATTATGAATGAAACAAGAGTCCTCTTAATTTGTTAATAGTTACCATCACATGATGCTAACTCAACTGTATTTTGACAGGACAATTTAATAAAAAACATTTGCTAAAAATGACCTCTCTAGCAAAGAAAGAGAACCTCTCGAGAGAAATTGATGGCAAACTAACTCCAAAGCTCAAATTTCAATGGAAAAGCAAAAGGGGTTTATGAGTTTTCATGATCTCATCATGAAAACTCCTTAAAACTCAGTCTCAGTCACTCAGTGACTGATTGTGTCACTAACTTCGCTTTGCCATCATGAAGTACAGAGGTACGGTCGTCCAGAAGTGACAGAGCAAATTTACAAAATGTGAAATATGTTTGCCAAAGGCAAAACAAATTTAAAGAAAAATCTACGTGTTTGAAACACTGTAATTGTTTTTTTTGTTTTATAATTGTGAATTTGTTTTTCAAAACTTAACTTTGTTTTTCCCTCTGTCAACGTTTATTGAATCTTGTAAATAAAGAAGATCATCAAATTGAGCAAGTAATTCTCTTTGATGTGGCTTCATTGTTAACTATAATCCCTGATGACTTCACTGTTTGGTTATGTTACTTGCCTTATTAGTATTCAACAGTATTTGTTAGTCAACTGAAGTAGCCTACCTCTTTGACTGTGGTTATTTTGACATAGAAAATAAATGCCATGAACAGTTACACATGGAAAATAACTATCGGCAGAGACAGTTGGAGAGAGAGAGAGTGAGAGACAGAGGGAGAAAGAAAGAGAGAGACTCTAATGTAACAGCTATACACTGCCCAACTTGGCTTTCTTTAAAACGTTACCCAAACCAAGCACATGCTCATTACAGGCCATTTATTTGCTGACTCATTGGATAATTTATGTCATCCATCCAGCGCTCTCCATTGTTCTTAACCCCCTTGCCACATCCTTTTTTTCGACCTATGTTATCTGTTTTTCACTGTGTAAACGATCAGGCGGTTTGAACAATATTTCTCTTACCTGCCATCACCAGTCTCCCACCAGTCTAACATTCTTGTTTTTAATCCTCTTCCACGTACACTAGAGATTACCCTTTTTTTCCTCTTCTGCTATTCTTCTCTGTTGGCCAGACTTCTCTTAGACATGTGGCAAGCCACTCTGTCTAGTGTCTGGCTGCATTGCTGTCTTTGTGTACAACAAGCCTTCACCACGTTAATCTTTGGCTCACACTCCATAGAGGCCTGTTAACAACACATGCCTGCTCTGCAACACCACTGTGAATTGAAGCGATTACTCACACTAGTACTACGAAATGAGACACTGGTTGGTTCAGTCTTAGCCCTTAGCCAGAGCAAGCATCTATACCACAGTTACAATATTTAGCAATGCCGTGTCTAGAAGTGCCTTTTGAAAGTAAGAAAAAAGTTACGCAAATATACATGTTAAAAAATGAAAAATTGATGAATGAAGCAAATGGGAGCAAAAGAAGGTTGAAAGATGTGAGAATTGTGAATCAGAGGTTTCAAAGGATTAGTAAGGAAGAAGTGAGAGCAGCTTTGGAGAGGATGAATAATGGAAATGCTTTCCATCCTGATGAAATATCAGTGGAGGTACGGGGGTGTCTTGGAGACAGGGCAGTGGAGTATAAATGACATTGTTAAACATGATATTGGAGAGTGACAGAATGCCTGAAGAATGGGGAAATATGTACTGGGGCAGATTTTGGTTCGAGAATACTTATTACTTATTGGGGCGGCTTTAGCGCAATGGGTAGAGTATCAGAAGATCAGAAATTAGTTAGTTCAATTCCCAGGAGAGTCTACTTGTCTCAGGGACCTTGAGCAAGAGTTTAAATACTTGGGTCAACTGTTAAGACCAATAGATAGTGAGTAAACAAGGTGAAGTGGTGAGTGCAAGCAAGGTGTAATGTGTGGAGAAGGGTGTCAGGAGTTATTTGTGACAGAAGAGTAACAGAGAGAGGGAGTGAAGGAAAAAGATTACAAGAGGAGAGTGGGACCGGTTTTACTGTATGCTTTTGGGGGCGGTGGCACTAACCAAAGACAGCAGGCAGAATTGGAGATGGCAGATTTGCGGACTTTAAGATTTTCCTTGGGAATTATGAGGATTAGAAACAAGCGCATCAGAGGGACAGCCTAGGCTAGATGTTTTGGAGACATAGCAGGAGAGGCAAGAAAGAAATGTTTTGGACACGTGAAAAGAAGGGATAGTGGATATAATGGTAGAAGGATTCTGGAGATGGAGATGCCAGGCAGGAGAAAAAGAGGCCGACCAAGGACGACAGTTCTAGATATTGTGAGCGAGGACTTGGTCTGGGTAATAGAGGAAGATGCTGAGGACAGGACAAGATACAGTTGACCCGCTCAGGGAACAGCCGAAATGAGAAGAAGGGTGTCTCATTATTAAATAACAGTAGTTACTTGCATCATTCAGCTTTCATCTTCAGCATCCAATGTTTATGTTAAGCAAAGATAACAGGATGTTCTGCAAGGGAAGAATGGGATCCTGGAGGAACAGGGAAGGGCCTGTTGAATTTTATCAGAAAAACTTGCAAGCAGGTGTCCTGTCTAAGTCTGGTGGGTGTTGTATCTGAATGGTTCTTTGAGAAAGCTTTGCTTTCTTAGTATTTCCAAGTTTTGAATTTACCAAGTAGTCGTGATTTGTACAACAACAACTGAGGTTAAGGATAATCAAAGCATTAATTATCTTGAACTTGCTTTATGGAACCAAATCAATTAAAAACTAGAAAACACTCAGAGAGCCCATACCTCTGCCATGGCACAATAGTACCCAACGTAAACATTATTGCAAAATGTAATGCATGTACATCATTCCTTTATAAGTAATTGCTAACAACCTTCAAGAACCCTCAAAAGTACCCTGATTCGCAGTGGTTGATAAAAGTTTATTATGACATAACGTCACCAAAATGTAATCATCTCGAGTATATGGCAAAAACTACCTCCGGGTCTCATGAAAATCCATCCATTCTTTTTTTTTTTCCATATTCTTGCTATCAAATATAGAACAAACACCTATAAACAAATAATAATCTACTCTGTGGTTAAGTGAGTGAGTGAGTGAAGTTAAATACTGAGGCACAAATAATGATGGAATGTTTTCAATTTCATGAAAGGTAGAGACATTCCATGGTCTCACTCCATGGCACTACAGCCATTGACATGTCAGGAGCCCTCACGCAATCTTACTCCACCCTTCTCATAATGGTTTTAATGTTTATGTTGTTCAATGGCAGACAGCTCCACTAACTTTGTTAAGGCAGGACCATCCATTACAGGACAGGACTGGGTGTTATTATTCATGCATACTTAAGCCAGCTGTCAGGGTGTAATTCGCCATAAGTAAGCTTCATTGGAATTGCAAATCAATGCACCAACTTGCTTTACCTCAACTCCCTTCGGACGGACACCTCCACCCTTGGACCACAATCTTCCTCTTTTTGTTTAGCCTCTCCTCTTCTGTCAAGCATACCTCACTCAATCACTATCCTCACCCAGCCACGTTTAAACAGTTTCTCTTCTAACTGGCCTGTAAAACCAGACAGCACTTGTTCCTGGGCAATGGGCCAAGACCAGTCTGGACAGGAAAGGCAGGAAGGAAAAGGGGAATAGAGGAAAGAAGAAAAGGGGGCTGGGGAATGAGGTAAAGGGTGTGCAACCACCACCCTAGAAGTTTATTCTGATTTTTGTGTTGCAATAGGTAGCACTTAGATTTCGTCTCTAATCTTAGTCAATACAACAAGCATAATTATAAATTATGCTTGTTGTATTCACTGCTAGTGACAAAGAGAGGGTAGTGACATTATAAGTGGTGGTGGTGGGGGAGGCTCCTTAAGTGCTCTACTGGCAGGCAGTCCCTTGTGGTTATGAATTGATGCAACATAGATTACAATTAAAATGTCTGGACTGTAGTCCGTCTTTCTCCTCTCTTTGATCATCCTGAATTGAAAAGATATTCTACTTTCAAGGTCTCTTTTCACAATTCAGTTAATGTGCAGACTGCAGCAGAAAAAGCAAAATGACAAAATTAAAGAGAAAAGTAAGATGAGAATAATGTATGGTTATGAAGGGGGAATATGTAAAGAAAAAAGAAACAAAAAAGAATAAGGAAGAATAGTAGAAAATGAAGATTGAGAATATTTCAAATAAGAGAGGAATATGAGGAGATGCAAAGATGAACCTGGGGAATTCTATGTCTCTATGTCCCCTCCATCACTTTCCAACTTTGGATCTCTGATGCCCTCCTTCCTTCCCATAATCCCCCTCCTTCTCGTTTAACAGGGTGTGTGCTTCAGGCTGCTACACGTCGATCTTCCCACCACCAACTGTATTAGAAGAATCATTGCTGCCTCGGCCAAATCAGTCACACTTGCTCCCCTCATTCACTGCTTTTCTCTCTCTCACTCTTACTCAGACATTTTCCTCAGTCTTCCTCCCTTTACTCAAACATTTCTTGCTTCCAATTCTATAGTTTCCATCTCTTTCTTCACACCGCATTCTCTTCAATCTTTTCCACATTATTCTTTTACCTGTCCCTTCTCTGAAAAATGAAAAATTCATACGATGTTCTAAATCCCTGTCTGTCCTTAGAACAAGTTGCTATCTCTCAGTTTATCCCTCCTTAACCTCTATTTACTCTTTCAATCCTTCCTGGCCTTAAGACATATCCCTAGTGATCCCTCTCTTTTCATCACTTCCTTACCTCCTCACTCTTTCCTTTTTCTCTTCCTTCCTACAATTTCCCCCAATTCATTCACTTTCTCTTCAGCCAAGTGAGCTCCACCATATCATGAAACCTTTACACCCTCATTTTTGGTTCCGTTCCTACCTATATCCCCCACCTCAACCCCTCCGCTGTTATGCACTTTTTTCCTATCAGCAGTCAGGCCTTGGGTCCCAGAGCCAAATGAGATTTGGAGACCGAAGCCCTTGTGCTCTTCCCCCTCTTCAGATTGGAGTCAATTACTGCAGGTTGCATGCAGGTATAAACCATTTATGTTGCACACTGGAGGGGAGGGAAAGAAGAATGACTCATCATACTTTTTACCTCTATCAATTGTTTCTCTTGACCCCTCTCTCATTCTGTTTTTGTTCATTTTGAGTGTTGTTTTTTTGCTTGAGAAACCAAATGCATTGACTAACAAAAACTTAGATTCATCATTGCAGACAGTAGGGAGCCATTATAGCTGAATATAAGACAGTTGGATGAGTTTCTGTCTTCAAAAATGTTGGTTATTTAGGATAAAAGCACCTTGTCCAGTTTAAGCACTGCAGCGGGTAAATTCTTTAATAGCCATACCTTTTTTCTAACTACCACTGCATGTATTGATTAATGAAGAATCTGAAAAGTACCATGACATCAATACAGAGAGAATACAATACTAGAAAGCACTCAAGGCAAACCTCCATCAAGGTACAGCAGAACCCATGGCAGACATTATTGTGATCAGAATCAATTCAAATATTATTATTTGTATTATTATTTTGGGAAATTTCATGCAGGTTCGTCATTTAATTCCGTAAATTTACAAGCTACAGCCAGCCTGTGCAACCCTGTCAGTATTTCTAAAATACTATGGAACCATTTGTTTCTCGTTGTTTGGTGCCGTCTACTTCTGTGTACCAGCTACGCAAACTGAGCCCCAACCCCGCTCCCCAACATCCCAAAACATTCCAGCCTTGATCACACATGCTAGAAAAAAAGCTTCCCAAAAAGAGACGAGGCCGGCGCCGACCTTCATCGCAGCCCAGCACTTCGTCCTCACCGCTGCCCAGCGCCGTGAAGGACCCGCTTCCCAGCGCCGTGGAGGACTTGCTGCCCGGCGCCGTTGAGGACCCGCTGCCCGGCACCGCGGAGGATCCGCTGCCCGGCGCCGTGGAGGATCAGGTTGGGATTTTTGTGAATTTGGTGCTCAACTATTCCAAGACTCCCGTTCCAAGTGCTTCCAAGACTCCCGTTCCGAGTGCTTCCAAGACTCCCGTTCCGAGTGCTTCCAAGGCTCCGTGGAGGACCCGCTGCCCGGCGCCGTGGAGGACCCGCTGCCCGGCGCCGTGGAGGATCAGCTGCCCGTCACCGTGGAGGATCAGGTTGCAATTTTTGTGAATTTGGTGCTCAACTATTCCAAGACTCCCGTTCCGAGTGCTTCCGAAACTCCCGTTCCGAGCGCTTCCAAGGCTCCCGTTCCTAGCGCTTCCAAGGCTCCCCTTCCTAGCGCTTCCAAGGCTCCCGTTCCTAGCGCTTCCAAGGCTCCCGTTCCTATCTCTTCCGTGATTCCTCTCCCGGCGCCTCACGTGATCCTCTCCTGGCGCCTCCCGTGATCCCTCTCCCGGCGCCTCCCGTGATCCCTCTCCCGGCGCCTCCCGTGATCCCTCTCCCGGCGCCTCCCGTGATCCGTGCCTCCCGTGATCCCTCTCCCGGCGCCTCCCGTGATCCGCGCCTCCCGTGATCCCTCTGCCGGCGCTTCCCGTGATCCCTCTCCCGGCGCCTCCCGTGATCCCTTTCCCGGCTCCTCCCGTGATCCCCCTCCCGGCGCCTCCCGTGATCCCTCTCCCGGTGCCTCCTGTGATGCCTCTCGCAGCTCCTCCCGTGACGCCTCTCCCGGCTCCTCCCGTGACGCCTCTCCCGGCTCCTCCCATGACGCCTCTCCCGGCTCCTCCAGTGACGCCTCTCCCGGCTTTTCCCGTGATCCCTCACCCGGCTCCTCCGGTGACGCCTCTACCGGCCCTCCGGTGACGCCTCTCCCGGCTCCTCCGGTGACACCTCTCCCGCCTCGTCCGGTGATGCCTCTCCCGGCCCCTCCCGTGACGCCCCTTTGTGACGCCTCTTCCTGTGACGCCTCTTCCCGTGACTCCTCTTCCCGTGACTCCTCTTCCCGTGACTCCTCTCCCGACTCCCTCAGTGACGTCCTCACTGACTTTGCACTCCAGTGCTCCTGTCGCAGATACCGACCCTGACTCAGAGTCTTACACTGCCCCTGGTTTCTGGTTGTCCTCCACCCACTGTCAGCCAGAGAGCCCAGAGAGATTTCTTCCTCGTCGTCGGCTCCTAGAGGCACCTCGCCGCAGGCCCCCGGAGATGTCTCTTTTTCGCCATCTTGCCCGCTGTCGTCCGGCTCGGCCTCCTGAAGGCTCTTTCCACCTTCACTGCCAGCGGCTTCGTGACCGGGTTCGCCTCCAGAAGCGACCTCCTCCTCCTCGTGACCGGGTCCGCGTCCACGGGCGCCAGCCTCCTCGGGCTCCTCGTGACTTGGGTCGTCTTCAAGAGCGCCCTCCTCCTTGAACACCAGAGTGGTCAATCTCGTGCTGCCTGGTTCCGGCCCTGCCTTCAGGTCGTCCACCGGACAGTATAGGTTTGCTGGACCAGGCTTGTTGAATTTTTTTTGTTGTTTTACAACTTTTAATTTAATTGCAAACTGTATACCTTACACTTTAGCTTATTTTAAGGATTAGATAGTATGTAATTTGTCATTTCAGTCTTTAAATTGATTTATGTGTTTACGTATTTGATTCTGTTTAACTGAATTTAAGTTTGATATATGCTTTTTTTAAATTCAAAACTACTTCATATTTCAATGAATTTGCTTTAATTCAATGGAAATGAGGAAAAATAAAACTGAATGGATCCCATTGACATCTTTGCTTCTCTTGATGTCCATGTCATCAAAACTATGCCAGTATCTCCACCAAAACAACGTGGACTGGGAATTTTGGAAGAAGCACAACATTTTCTGAATCTATAGGTAATTTATTCATCTTCACAGCATATTTGTCCGTTATGATTTCATTATTAGCCAAGGTAGTTATTTAAAACCACCATTTCATTCACACAAGAGCCTGTTGACTACATCCACAATGAGAGCTCTTCCCAAATCCATTCACCTAATTTTTAAATGCTAATTTGAAAGTAATCAGACAACACAGTGACTACAAATTGGCGTTTTCGGATCCAGCCAATCAGTTCTGAACAACTGTCCGATCGAGTTTGCACAGTTTAAACTTTTAACTTAAAAGTGAGCCATTAAGTGAACAATTAAATATTCACAGGCAGCAATTTAACATTTAATATTCAAATTTGATGTTTTTAAACGAGGACAAATGGGCAGGTGAAATAATCTAAGCCACTTTGACAAGTGTCAAATGATGATGGCAAGTCGACTGGGTCAGAACTCCTCCAGAACAGATTAAAGGTCCGAGTGGTTTAAGGAATGACATTAGGTTCATTTATGTACATGGGGAGTGAATGATAGCCCATGTTGTCTGATCATAGAGGTAATGTTGTATAAATTGCTGAAAAAGTTGGTGCTGGTGCTGATAGAAATGTGTAAGAACACAGTGCATAAAGGAGTTTTTTTTTGTGGTATGAAAATTACCTAAACAATATAAGGCATGGGTTTTAATAATATGTCTGATCTGTAAGACTGACAAATCCTACAGGCAGGTTTTACTTTTACTTTTTAAATTATTGGGGACATGTAGAGGAACACAAAAGCCATAGTAAAGAATGATGGAAATCCTTGCTGGACTCGTAATTTTATCCAACAATTCAACAAAATTTGATAAAAAAAATTTCTTGGCCAATACACCATCCTCCTACCAAGTCAATCCAATAGTTTCAATGTAATCCTGCTGCTAAATTAACTACTTAATAGGTGAAAATATAATCCAAAAGAAATAATGAACTTGTCATGTATTGTCATTTTGATTATAAGATCTCTCTCCTCACTCACCAGTGCATCCATGGTAACGCACCCCCCTACCTAAAAGAACTACTCACCCCACTGACCTCAACACGATCCCTCCGTTCTACCCACTCATACTGCCTCCTCCTTCCCTGGACTAAGCTCAGCACCATGGGTGATCGGGCCTTCTGTTCTGCTGCCCCTCATCTGTGGAATGCCCTCCCTAACCATCTCAGGGCTCCACAGACGACTGACACATTTAAAAAAGGACTTAAAACTTTCCTTTTTAGCAGAACCTATAACCTTAATTAACATTGCTGCTTTTTGGT
>VRLP01006153.1:0-30751 GCA_009660295.1 Lophius piscatorius | reverse complement strand
TACATTTAAAAGTAGGCTTAAAACTTTCCTTTATGATAAAGTTTATAATTAAGGCTGGCATAAGCTAGCTCTTAGCTATGCTGCTATAGGTTTAGACTGCTAGTGGATCTCCCATGATGCACTGAGCTTTTCTCTCTTCGTCTCTCACTGTCCCTCTTTGTACATCCCTCTCACTGTAATGCATGTTACTGGATTAATTCATGTTAAATGGTTTAATGCATGTTACTGGATTAATTCATGTTAAATGGTTTAATGCATGTTACTGGATTAATTCATGTTAAATGGTTTAATGCATGTTACTGGATTAATTCATGTTAAATGGTTTAATGCATGTTACTGGATTAATTCATGTTAAATGGTTTAATGCATGTTACTGGATTAATTCATGTTAAATGGTTTAATGCATTTTAATGGATTAAATGTATGTTACTAACTTCACTTCTTCCCTGGAGTCTTTGTGTTTTCTCGCCCTGTAAGGTCACATGGTCGGTGATTGCACCTGCTGCTGTGGACCTGCTCGATGTCCACTGATCACAAGATGCTCATGATGATGATTATTGTTGTTATCATTATTATTATTATTCTATAGTATTTCCCCATAAGCTATCGCTATATGCTACATTAATATTAATGTTATTATCAACCTGGGATCCCTGCTGCTGCTGCGGCCAGACCATGGAGCAGTTGGAGAAAGTGGATTATAGCTGATATCTTTGCTTTTTTTCCCCCGTTTGTATCTCTCCTCACCCGTGTCTCTCTCGTTCCCTCTCTCTCTCTCTCTCTGTCTCTTTTTTTCAAACCCAACCGGTCATGGCAGTAGGCTGTCCACCATGAGTCTTGGATCTGCTCAAGGTTTCTGCCCATTAAAGGGCAGTTTTTTCTCGCCTTTGTCGCGAAGTGCTTGCTCAAGGAGGAATTTGTTGGGTCCTGTATATAATTATCTAAAGAGTTTGGTCTAGACCTGCTCTTTCTGGAAAGCACCTTGAGGTTGTTGTGACTTGGCGCTATATAAATAAAGATTGATTGATTGATTGATTCAGGTCAAGTACGCTCAGTATAGTTTAAGCTCACTGACAGCTAACTCGGTATGGCCTGGTCAAGAGCCATCATACATAGGTATACTTTTGTATCAGTTAGTTATACTTTGGGGATGATGAATTTGTTTTAGGAGACTAAGGTTGGACTTCTCTTATCCCGACAGGTCCGTGGTCACCTGGTTTTGCTGTCAGCAGAATTTGAGTTTAACTTCCCAAATACAGATGACCCAAGAAGTGCAAAAGAATGGATCCATGATCCCCAAGCATGGGGAGAAAATCAGATCACATTATGTGCGTGAAAATGCTCAATATATCTCATCAAGAAAGGGTTTTAAGCAATCAATGCAACAAAAACAAAGCCGTAGAGTCCGGCTGCACGATTTGGTGAAAAAGTCATGTTGCGATGATAATTGACAATCGTGCGATCCGGGATTACAATATAGTGGTTGTCAAGGAAAACGCACACATCATTGACAATTTTTATATAGTAGTACTCAGTACAAACGTACAATGTGAACTTGTCAAGCGTAAGGGTTTGAGTGACTTCGCCAAACTGTGAAAGAATGATGAGCTGTTGATACGGTCCAATCCCACAGGATATACTGTAGCATAAAGTGCAGAAGAAGTAAGTGCTGGCGATGACACTATTGTCACAGTGCCTCACATGCTGTAGCTGTTTTGGTTTCAAACGTGGGCCCTATATAGGCAGGTAGTTACATCAGCCACACATAATTGCAGGTATGCAAGAATACTATTACTATAAATCTGGTCTGTGGTGCAAAAAAGGGAAGGTACACTTAGGTGGAAACACGGATAAAGATTGGAAGGATGAAGCTAGAACCATAATAGGCGTTTACATACTGCTGCGGAAGTCTCTGTTTTGATTCCGGGAGGAGTAAGCCAAGAGTGCAGATACTCCTATTGTTTATCTAATTTCCTTCCAGCTCAGCATGATGAAAATAAAGCATGATGAAACTAGTGACATAATAACAATGATCCATGACGGAGTACTCCCCTGTGAGGGTGGGGGGGGGGGGGGCCTGAGAAGATCTACTGATGCATTAAAGGCTGCAATAAACACTGAGCAAACGGAAAAATGTAGACACTCAGATGACTCATACCTGCAGCATAGATGAAAGTCAGGGGAGCAGGAAACGTGGCGTGCACATGCTGTCAGGCGGAAAGGAAGACTAAAAGAGGGGACCATCTAATTTTTATAACATAGTTATTTCCGATGATTGGCTTGCGATCATTGAAAGGGTATACCACCAGAGAGTCAGGCCACAATATACTCAATATTCATTCTGCTACCATCTGTTGATATCCCAGCTTCGTTTATACGGGACAGCCAATGCAACTAATTAGAATCCAGTGGAATACACTCAAGCACTGGATTCCAAAGACATGAAAAAAAAGTTTAAAGGTTGACAATACTGTTGTTGCAACTTTCCTGTCCTACTAGTATCAAATGATTCATTTCATACCTGCATGTTTTCTACTTTATAAAAAACTTTATATGATTGAAGCGTCATAAAATGTCACCATGGCAACTCCCTTTACTCCAACCTTCTGAAAAGTGACAAATTACAAAAACATGCTTTTTCCTGCGTTATATCCTGTACTTCATGGTATGTTTATGGGAGAATCAGTGGGATGTATGTCTCATCTGTGCTGTATAGTGGCATAATAGTTCTGTGTGTATTGCTCCATGTGTGTGTCTGAGTATTCAGTGGTAGACAGATTGCTCCCCGGCTGTTCCCCACAGAGACTGTGATTAGCTAGTCAGTCCAGGACAGAGACCTCAACCAGCTTCTGCGCTGTTGCTCCACGACCTTGTTGATGAGGCGCCATGAGCTATAACAAGCATGACTTCTGTCATAACATGCCTCCTGTAGGAGAGTCAAAGGTAGGACAAGAAACCTGCAAGGAATCCTGGGCCCGTCCTACAACCAGACCCCCGCAGTGGATACTTTAATGTGTATTGCACCTGGATTCTGATTTCTCCTGATTTAATTTATGGAAAAAACGTTATTAAGTAATCTTGAAACAAATTTAAAAAGAACCATAAAAACACCATCATGTAGATTACCGGCTATATCTTCCGACAGAACAGGCACAACTTCATCTGACGTTGCAGCGACTCCCTCTGGAGTTAAGTTTGTCATAGCATACATTTAAATGTTGTCATTTTATTCAGTTGTGTATATTGTCAACGTTATTATTTATTGTGTCTCTTTTTCCCACTGAGAGAATATCTCAAGTGATTTTGAAGTAAAGCGATTCAGTTCGGAGGAAGATTATTATTTTAGGGTGTTTTCTATATAAATTGTCTCCTGGTTATATGGAGGAAGATGTGTGAGCCCGGAAAATACACACAAGAGTGATTGAGAGATTACGTATTGGGGAAAATGTTTGTTCTCTATTTTTAATGCCAACCCCAAGTTGCACATCAGGGAGAGTTTTGGCCAGACAAACAAGCACTTAGAAATGTAGAAATAAAACTCAAGCACCAATATTGAATCCCCAGCTACACACAAAATAACAGAAGCAAAGAAATGAAAATATGTCTGAAACTATGTCTGCTGTCTCCTACCTCACTAACCACAAGCTGGCAAAAACACACAAAGGAACTATCGCATGAAACAAATAGCTCCCCATACAGATTGTCTTTCTAACACACTCCGTATACAGCACAGATGGAGCTGCGTTTGGGTCATAGATTCAACAGCATGAGAGAGGACCTACAGCTGAGGCCCACAGCACCTGAGGAGAAACACATACTCTATCAACACATTTTATCATCTATACATTCCCCCATGGGGTTGGCACAGAAGGTAAAAGAAAGGAGAATGTGTCATTTTTTTTTGTTTCACATTCTTCATCACAACATTTTTTTTAAATTCGAAAACTCTATTCTTCTCTTTTGTCAATGTGACACACACATCTGGCACTTTCTGAAAAGCCTGGATTCAGTAACTAAACTAGAAAATATACTAAGAAACGGCCTGTTTTTTACTGTTTTCTTCTCCTTACAAGATCAAAACATGCTGGGTTTTTCTTCCACATTTATCGCTTTAACGACATCCAATCACAATACAATGATATTCTGATATTCAGCAGAAAACACCCCAAGAGAAAGTATAATTTTGTTTCTAATTGTTACTATAGTTTCCTATCCCTTAAATTAATATTAATTTATTATATCAATGACCTGAGCCCTAAAGTATTATTATTATTATTATTATTAAATGTCCTTTAAAGAGGTGTGTTTTAGATTTTTAGTTGAGTACACTTCAGAATCTGTACTTTTTCACTTTTAGTTAAATAAAGTAAGTAAAGTAGAATCAATAATACTGAATAAAAATAATAATAATAACGAGGCCTATGCTGTTATCCAAGACAGCAGGGGTGTATCCCAAAAAAAGCCCTCAATCCCCTGCATTGTACAAGCAATTCCCCTGACTGAAGTCCCAAAATTAAATTGTGACGTTATGTCCAAAAAATGTTATTTTTTTACAAAAAAATGTTTTTTTACTCCATCTAGTGAGTAAAATATTAACTACTAGAATAAAATATGACTCATACATATATCTGCTTCAGTCGATTCACATGCTCCAAATTTGGAACCAACGGTTAGGGAGTGATGTCCAAAAAACTGTATTTTTGCAAAAAGCACGCACTAGTCAGTAAAATTTGAACTATTAGGGTAATGTATGATATGTACCAGACAGATCTCCTCGACTCGATTCTTATGCACCAAATTTGGGCTAAATCAGAGCAACAGGTTAGGAAGTTATGGCCAGAAATCTTTGGAGATAAAGCTTCTCCAAGTGTCAGAAATGTATTACTGATTTTTTCCCAAAATCCATCTAGTACTTCCCTGCACTAAGGTGTATGTCGGTATAAAATTTGAAAATAGGACCAGAGTTACTGCTCATACCATTGTTATCCTGGGGCATTTTTTGATATCAGCTGCACCCACTCAGGTAGCCTCATCAATCCAATCACTGTCACACCTGCATGATTGGCCCATAACCATCAGCAGCTGTCTTTAAATATGACTCACTACGTCCATGTAGTTCTTGCATGCTTCTGGTTATTGGACCAATGGTTGAGATAATTATTCCCAACCAGTATTCCAGATCCAGTTCTTCCTCACACCATGATTAATGTGGTTGTAAAATTTAAGAATGATCAATGAAATAATCTTTGAGTTATCGTGTAATTTTTGAGAACACAAAGGATCTGTGGCGGACGCTATGACTATTCCTTAATATCCCTGACTTTTCAGGTATAATAGGTATAATATGTGTTATGTTGTGAGTAATTGGTAGTGATATATTTCCCCCCTATTTAAGGAAAGAAAATCTGGAGGGAAAAGGGAGAAAAGGCCGTTGTTATATAAAGGGGTTTGTCCAACCTCTGTGTTCATGTTGGCTAATTTAAATCCCAATTGTTGCCATATGTGTGACTGGCATTAAGAAGAAAGGACACACTTTTATTAAAGAGGGTTCATTGCTATTTATTCAAATAAACTCTGCAAGGTCTGATCTTATTGTGTTTAATGCCTGCATGCATGCTTGGTCTGAGAGGGAAAGTATTTAGGCACCTTACAAATGGTAAGGTGCCTAAATACCAGACCATTCTGAAGTTCCCCATCAGAATTTTTATTTTTTTAACAGTCACTTCAACTCACACTCTTTATCTGTCTGTACTGCTTATCTTCCCCCACACACAGCCCTCTTCTGCACACTCCGAGTGTCTTATCTGGTCAGTACTACAGATGTTGATATCAGGTTATCGTATCGCTTCTTTCTCCTCAATACAGGTAAGAGAACAATGGAACTGCAAAAAGGAGCAGGAATAAATCCACCATCTCCTGTTATTCAAGTGGGCACAAAGGTGTTGCCAGCTAAGAATATGGAATTCATTAAAACATGAGGATGAATTATATCTTGTGTATTCCAATGTAAGCATTCAGAAGTCAGAAAAATAAGTCCACGAGGCTATTTCTGCTGAAAGAAAACTGCACAGATTGAATATAGATTTTAGACATTCCTAGTTATGTCCCCGGAGGTGTTAGGAACCTTTAGGTGGATTAGCTATTCCCTATGCTAATTAGATTTACAGAGAGAGAAGCGAATAAATATTATTTCACTTGTTCTGGACAGGTGCTATGCAATCCCACAATATTTAAAAAACCGGGAAGATCAGGTTTTTTTAAGGTATGTATTTAAATGAAGCACGGCATGGAAAGAACACAAAAATCTCTAAGTGCAAAGCTATAACGATAATGTTGCGTTAGATAACTATATAAGTTAATTATGTTATCAAATCATCATAATGATAATATAAAATTTGCAGAAGCAGGAAGTCCGCTTGTATGTCTTACCAGAAGCACACTATGCCAAAAGTTTAGCAGAGATGGAAAAGCAGTTGAATGAAATACATGAGCCTGGGAAGGGTTACAAATATATTTCCAAGGCTATGGGATTCCAAAGATCCACAACCTTCCGAAATTCCTCAGAGAACACAATAAAGGCTCATTCAGGAAGTCACTGAAATTACAAAGAAAACATCCCAGACATGATCGACTTCTAGCACATTGATATCTTCATGTTCAACTATTCAAAACACAATGGGAAAAAATGGCTTCCACTGGAGACACGTAAAGAGGAGGGCCAGGAAGAATGAAGGTACAAATGCGCTGTAATTCAAAAAACAACAAAATGCAAATAGACAAAACACAAGTAAATTAAGAAAACAACCCCTGCGCAGTATACAGAAAACCTGTTGTGTTGTGTCTTTTACAGCCGGTGAGTTTTCCAAATGTGTTGTGTTGTGGCCTTGCAGTGGGTTTTCCTAATGTGTTGTGTTGTGGCTCTGCAGTGGGTTTTCCTAATGTGTTCTAGGATTGCAGTGAGTTTTCTTGATAGTCTCTGTTGTGGCTTTTCGGTGGATTTTCCTAAGTTGTTCTGGCTCTGCACTGGGTTTTCCTAATGTGTTGTTGTGGCTCTGCACTGGGTTTTCCTAAAGTGTTGGTTGTTGTTGGTCCATGTATGACTTGCCATAAATGCGGTGAATAAATAAATTCTGTGTGTACCACAAAATTCTGGGGGAAATTGTCAGTTGAAGACATGCAGCGTGACAGTGATCTCAAGCAGAAGATTAGGTTCACCTCTGAATTGAATCAGAAGGTCAGGAGTGGTTTATTCAAAGTCTGAACCTGAGATTATTCGGTGGGATCTGAAAAAGCAGCTCAAGCTCAAGAATTTTTCCTCCAATATGGTGTATGTAAAGCAGCCTTGCATTTGTACAGTAGCAGTCTTTGCTGCTAAAGGTGGCAGGATGAGCTGGTAGTTGCGATCTCTCCAGCCGGAGAGGTGGCGCCAATGTCATGTCAATTTCCTGTCTTGTGTTCTTTCATCATCAGGTTTATGTAATTTGGACTAAGGGAGGGAACAACAAATTAAAGAGGGCAGGACTCGTGGATCGCGCCGTCTTCCTCCTGGCAGGCAGAGTCTATATGAGAGCAGTGTGTCTGGTGTCTGACTCCTGTAGTTAGTTGTTCCTCATGAACTGGTATTCCTTTGTTCTGTGGCTGTTTAGGTTTACTGGCTGCTCTCCTTTTGTTTATTTGGCTCGTTTAATCAGTCTTGTGTTTTTTTATTGAGGACCGGTTTCATTATTCAATTATTTCAAAGACTGGTAAATAAATGTATAAACCATTTATTTCAAAAACCTGACCTTTTTAATATGTTGCTTTTCCATTTCGGTAAAGTCCAATTTCATAAGACTACCTATTAATTTCACTCTGGTGATGTAGGTATTGCAAACCGTTTGCCTATTAATTGAAATAATCATAAAAAAGAAGTATATTTTGTGCTTACATAGGCTGCTTTTTCCGTGTTGTTGCTTTATTAATACGAGATACATACAAAAGTAGAATAAATCAGGAGGAATTCCAATACTTTCTCACAGCCCTTCATGTCAGTAAATAAATAAATGACTCAGTAATTGCTGATAATAATGCACAAGGTGATGTTCAGTAGCTTATTTTGAGGTGCATTGTCAGGAAAACACAAGAAAAGAAAAATACGCCTACGGTCAACTTTTACTTCACAGTAAAGGGCTTCAGGGTATCTTCAAAAAAAACAGAAATCATTCATGCCATAAAACCATTCATGACTGAATTACATGATTTCATGGAAAAACCATCTCATATGAGAGTCTGGGCCAAAGTAATGGACCCAATGACAGATTGACACTGCAACAGAGTCATGCTGCCACAGCTGAAGATAATTGCTTTATTTTCTATGCCAACCCTTACCTTTTACTGCAGCATACACTCCAAACCACTTCCAGGACATAGTGAAAGTGGGTGTGGAGTGACCCTTCTACAGTGCATTCTTGGCCCACCAGTACACAGCAAATATATGGTTTGAGAATATATGTCAGAGGGTTAGTACAAACAGGCCATTACCCAGGGAGTGGGACTGTAGTGCAAAAACAAGGTAGATGAAAGGAAATACCAACCCTGTTGTTATCAGAAATAAGAAGATACACACCCACTTATTTTTAGGAAATTTAAGGGTAAGGAACACACTTACATTCCCTACCTCCCCTTTATCCGTGTAAACAAACTAAGTGCTGCCTATTTGAAGTTGTTTTATGCACACTTTCATCAAATTCCAATTGTAAATCACGTCGCTGCAGCTCTGTGGGTTTTGGAAGCTGTTCAGCTCATTTGATCGATCATCTCAGAAAACCACAGTTTGTCAATGATTGCTAGTGATGTTTTCTGCCGTATACAAACTGTATCACTTCATTATAAGTTGTAGGCAATTCTCATTTCAAGACTTTGTCCTGCAGCTGACAAACAGAATGGATACCGGGATAGAAACAAATGAGCATCAGATTCATCACACTTCCAACAACATTCATCATCATCCTTATCTACTTTACCTTCAAGCCTTTTGTTGGAAAACACAGTATATACAGCGACAGAAGCCCCAAGACATGAGCTGTTTATAAACAAAGCCACGACTCCGAAGCTTGCTTTCCCTGCAGAGAATACAGTAGACCACAATGACACTAAACCTGCACGACTTTGAAAACAAATGGCAGGAGGAGAACGCAAATGCACAACCAAGGTCCCTCCTGCCCCCGTGGTTGTTCACTGATCCAGGATGATAAATGACTGAACATGGCCGAGCCCTCATTTGGCTCTCACAGCATCAGGTGATAAAAGCGAAGCCTTTTTAAGGGATGGAGTGTGCTGTGTGTGCAAGGACAAGGCCTCACACCCACAGAGATACTGGAGGGGAAGGGACTTAATATTCATAGGGAGCAGGCAGAGTCTATATGAGAGCTGGATGTGGAAATGCAAGACAGGTGTCAAAGCAAGAAATCTGCACTTGGTTATAGAGGTAAGTATTTATTATAATCACACACACAAACATTTAATTATTATCTATTTATGGTGCAGCTCGTCATGAAGTTGTCAGAGAAACATTAAACCTGGGCGAGCTTAACTAAGCCTACTTATCGGAGACTTGCATTGGAGGGTAATTATGACTGAAAGCAGAGGAGTGAATAAAACTCACTCTGCAGGTTAACTGGAACTCCATACTTCCCCAGTTTAAATGAAACACGGACTCTGCTGAGTTATTTACAGCATAGCCACTGTGGCTGTAAAGGCGGGGAGGCCACTTGGCAACCGCAGCGCACTTTTGGACCGTTGGATGGTTAATTATCTTAGTGCGCCTTACCAGGCTAATCACTTATCAAACATCCCCGCCTAATGTAAATCTGCTCGGACGAAGTGAAAAGAAAAATCTTTTAATTAAAGGAAGCAAGCAAACAAAGCAAAATCCAGAGCTAATTATATTCAATCAGTTTGCAATCATGGTGTTGCATGTCTCAATTACAGGATTTGAAAAGCCCCATCGCTGCACTCGTACACAGAAGCCAGCATGCTCTTCAAATATCCCCCCCCAGCTTACTGTTACTGTGTGCTGCCTCTGGGATAATTGAGTTGGTTGAATATCATATAAGACATTGGACAGGAATGTCTCACAGGAAAAAGGACTGTCATCTGCCTTCCATTCTATTATAATGTACCGTGCCTCGCCTCAATATCGCGATCTCCAAAACTAATGAAGACAAATTTGCCGACACACCGACGACACTTAAGGACACAGTTTCCACACAGCTGTTCAAATGCTTTGTCTTCAAAAACTGTTTATTTTTGTGCACATCAAGTAAAAAAGCAGTTTCCCTCTCGTTATGCAGTGCTGCAGGAAGCAGGACATTACGAAAACAGATTTTTTTATCTTTCAGATGATGAAAATAGACGGTTGTCTGAAGCTGAAATGCCAGCATTGTTATCGTCTACAAATTCGCAAGAACACTATCTGGTAATATGCAGCTTCAACTCTGACAGACCGATATGTTAAAGCTCTTATCAGTGCCTGAATCTTTTTTATTTTACAAAGATTATTCTGATTTACTCCTGCCTCCTCTTCACACAAACAGAAGTATGCATGTGTAGCTTTTCAAATCTAAATTATACTATTTAATAATAAATGAATAATTAAAAAAAAAAATGTAATTTGCTTGAAAAGTTCTCTAAGCCCCTCCCTGGGCTTCTGCTAGGTAGGTTGGATGGTTACGACAGAGTGTCCAGCATTCCGCCATATAGCCAAATTTCATGCAAGAAATGAAAAATGTAAAAAGTAGTTAGTAAGTGATTGGTAAAGTACTGAAAAACCGATCACCAGTGAATAACCTTTACTGGTGGTATATTCTCAAAGCCATCAGCCTTCAGCTTTTTTTTTTGATCAACCATGACTGAGTGTGGAATGGTGGATACTCATCCTTGATGGTTTTTATCTATTGTGGCTAGGTAATGGAAGTGGAGGAACTTAATTATAGTTTAAACCATTAAATCATTAAACCATTTTTAATGAAGTCAAAAAAAACGACTTATGTTATTTGAGAAACAGAACCAGGAATATCTTAATCTTGGTTCCCATTGTTGATTAGTTTGTTGTGGTGCGCAGAAAGCAGAGTTCTAGCTGATGGGACAGTCCTAAGCTTTTGCAGGAATTCCGTCTTAAAAAGGAGAACATATATCTGTAGCTATGTGAGATTATTTTGAAAAATACATAAAATAAAACTCAAAGAAGCCGCAAATGCAGATAATTATTTTCGGCAGGTAACAAGTTCGAATTCTCTGCTGGTCTTTCTGTGCAGAGTTTGCCTGTTGTCCCCGTGTCTGCGTGGTTTCTATCCAGGTACTGTGGATTCTTCCCACAGTCCAAAAGTATGTCTTATAGGTCAAATGGTGACTCTGAATTGTCCGTAGGAGTGAATTTGTTTTTTCATTCTATGTGTCAACCCTGTGATGAACTGCCAGAGTCCTTGGCCTGACCCGCCTCTCGCTCAATGTCAGCTGGGATAGGTTCCAGTCCCTGCGACCCTGAACAGAATAAACAGTCCACATTTTATATTACCATTTCAAATGTACAGAAGGGGATGAGGGCCATTTTGGCGATTTTTAAAAGATTTTTTAAATTCTGAATTTAAAGTCATATTTGTTTTTTTTAACTTACATTTTTAAGGTTTTATTTCTAGTATTCTGAAAATGTTCCCATCATAAAAAAAAATTGCATTTTTCGCAGGGTGCAATAATTTAATCCTCTCATACAAAATGTCAAGATCGTGTGATAATAAATAGTTATCAACGTGTTATTGCAGAAATGTATATATTTTCATATGTTAATACTCAAATCTTGCACGGCAATATCAGTTAACATCCTCACAAAGACTCGGGAAATTTCAACAGAGAGTCCAAACAAATACAGCTTCTGTTAACCAGCAGACTAAGAACATATATTTTCACAAAAGGCCCGTGTAGCAATTTGAAGTTAGCTACCATTATGGATTCCCCTGAGTCATTCAGGACAGATTACTCCTGGTAACTCCAGGTTTGTTCTTATTTGTGTATATTCATACAACATTATACACAAACACCAGCTTTTGACCTTGATTCTTCTTCTTCAGGTGTGGCAGAGTCAGTCTTCTCTCCATTCTCCTGCAAGCTACCGGCGATAAGTTGCAACATCTGTCCTAATTTGAGTCTCTCACTGGCATCTTTCCTTAAGCCGCGCTCATCTCTCTCCTACCTCTGATCTAACCAAAACCTGCTTCCACTGCCAGAATGAGATTCTACACGGAAATCTTCACATTTCTTGGGAAATTGCAGTTTGAAGGTCATAAGGTGAAGGTTTTCTACACATGATTGAACTACAGCTCTTTCAATACCCATTTGCCATTGATATTTTATTACAGAGAAAATGCAATGGGCATCTGAAGAAAGCAAAATTATAGGAATGGATGGCAACTACTAAGTAGTATACAAAATTGATATTAATTATTTTTCATAATTGGTGAGAAGCATTTAATATGAGTTTGTGGGACAGAATGGGCGTGTGTGACATGTGTCATGTATGACGTGATTACTCTGATGAAACATTTAAGCCATATGTTTTCTTGCAATTATTCATACCAATGTTAATGTCATTATGTCAAAGCTCTAATTTACCTCCTGTCACTCCGCTACTGCATGCAAAATATTAGACATCTGGTGTGACAGCGAGAGTGGGTACAAATCGATGCTATCTGTGTACTAAGGAGCTGATTATAAATGATGTTTAATGGACAGATGCTGAAGCTCTTTTGAGCTGGAATTTCCTGAAGTCATTATCCTTTAGGTTTAATAACTATAATCATTTTATATCTATCCAGCTAAGACACATAAATGAAATGTATTCATATTAAAAAGATGTATGATTTCCATTTATAGTTGTTTCCAATTTTCTTGATAAGATAAGATAAGATAAAATAAACCTTTATTAGTCCCACAACGGGGAAATTAAGGTGTTACAGCAGCAAGAGCATATTATATCAATGGATGGGATTCGGTCATCATTTGTCTCCTGTCAGCTCTGTTAGAATGAATGGTGAAAATAAATAGGCACTTCTGGAACATTTTATTTTACTTGTATTTCACTTGTGTGTATGATAACTATCATTATTCCGATGCTTGCTATGATTTACATTTTCACCTCCACCAATTTGGTTTTCAACTAAATGTGTTTATTTGTTGGTTGATCGGTTGAGTTGCCAGCAGAATTACACTAAAAGAGATTTACATGAAAGAAAATGGAAAAATTGGTTCCTGTGAAATAGTAGACCCATTTATATTTCGGTGCCGATCCAGGATTTTATTTTCACATTCTTCACCATTACAAGACAGGACACTTTTTTACATCTTCTTTAATGTCACAGGGAAGAATGCATGAAACCTGATAAAGAAAATCAGACATATTTATGAGGTTGATATCTATGAGTGTTAGCAATTTGGTATCTGCTGCAGCATCCACCAGATTTTGTCAGAACTGAAACCAACAGAAATATATACCGAAATGAACGACCCAGGAGGTAGGCAAAAAGTGCAAAAGTGTTTCACTAAAAATGCTCGGTACACGGTAAGACAGTAAGAATAAGGCTAACAAATCCAGTAAGGTCAAAGGCAAAAGCTAAGCCAGTCAAAATCCCAAAAATATACTATAAACTACCCGAACACACTAGGGAACGCTGGTAAGGATGACACGGGGAACATCACAAACTGAGACTGATGAGATGGGGAAGACAGACTATATACACATTGAGGTCAGGTAAATGTTACACAGATGGAGACAATTGGGACAATCAGTGATGCAGGAGACAGAAGAGGGACAGGGGACCTAATTAGATTGAGATGTGATAGATTTATGTTTTCCTAGAGGGTAGTCTGCCTCTAAATTATGGTTCCAGTGCAGTAAGTTTGATTTTGGATAAGGTCTGATTGAATCAAATGGGGCTGTTGAGCCTTGGTGGAGCTCTGATCCGTAATTCATTTTAGTTTAAACAGTCCTTTTCATCATCGTAAGTATACGTAGCATTTGTGTAGACAACCTTGATTCAAAAAGTGTTGTACGGTTGTGTAAAACGTCCACAAAACAGATGTTTATATGGTGGAATAATTTCGACAATACATCTGGAAGGAAAAAAACTCAAATAAATCAAGTAAGATTTAATAATAATAGCGTATTATTTGTTAATCAAACAGTTATACACCTTAAGACATTATTAAACTTATTCTCTACATTTGATGCATCCCTGAGAAGCAGTGGGCATCACCTGTTATGTACCTCGGGGAACATATTGGGGTTCAAGGTCTTGCCCAATGACCCCATGGCATGTATAATCAAAGGCTGGAATTGAAAAATGAAAACAACCCATTGCTGAATAACACAAGACAACTAAGAAGCCTATGCTGTTGTCCCTGACAACAAGAATATATGCCTGAAAAGCCCCCAATCCCGTACGTTGTACAAGTAGTCCCCCTGATTGAACTACTCAATTTAGAAGTTAATTTATTTCCAAAAACAGTGTTTTTCGTAAAAAAGCTCACTCTAGTGAGTAAAATCTGAACTGTTCAAATAAAAACGTGTTATATACCAAATCGATCCCCTAAGTCGATTCATATTTACCAAATTTGAACTAAATCGGACCAGTAGTTGGGAAGTAAAGTCCGAAAACTTTTTCTTTTTTTTTTCTGTTTGTAAAAGCTCCAACTAGTTAGTAAAATATAGATTAGAAATTGATATGATGTGCTGGATAGATCCCAGTGAACCAATTCATATGCAGCTAGATTGGACCAATGGTCAAGAATTGATCGACCAAAACATTTTGGAAATAAAGATCCCCCTAGTGTCAGAAATAGACAACCAACTTTTCCCCAAAAAAATCCAGTTCTTCCTCACACTAAGTTGTATGTGGGATATAATATCAGATACAAGACAGGATAAAGTGTAATAAATATTCATAAAATATTACAGCAAATAAAGGTTCTGGTAAATACAATTATTAAAACCAAAGAAATGTAATTTTTTAAAGCATCACAATCTCATGTTTAGGAGTTTGTTCACCATGTAGCATAAGCTATTAAGCGGCCTTCTGGTTCTAATGAATGATTTTTGTCTTTGTCCTGGAGTGTAAGGGGGAGTCCATCTTCCTCTGAAACACCAAACAACTGTATGTCCTCTCTTGCCACATCCAGAAACTTCCTCTTTGGTCTTTTTCTTTTTCTCCTATACCTGGCAGCTCCATCTCCAGCATATATCTACCAGTATAAACACTATCCACGCTTCTCACGTGTCCAAACCATCTCAATCTGGCCTCTCTTACGTTGTCACCAAGATGTATAGGCTGGGCTGTCCCTCTGATATGCTCTTTTCTAATCCCTTCCATCCCCCGCACTCCCAAAGAAAATCTTAACATCCTAAACTCTGCCACCTCCAGCTGTGACTCCTGCCCTTTGGACAATACCACTGTGTCTAAACCAGAAAGCAGAGCTGCCCTCACTAACATCTTTCAAACCTTTCCTGAACATTTGATCCCATATTCTTAAACTCCTGCACCTTCTCCACCTTTACTCCTTGCATCCTCACTGCTCCACTTGCCTCCTTTTCATTCACACACATGTATTCTGTCTTGTTGTGACTGACCGTCATTAGTCGTTGTGTAGCGCACGCCTCCACCTCTCCAGGCTCACGTCCACCTGTTCCCTGCTCTCCACAGAGACCCCTGCCTCACCTCATCTATGAGCCTCTCCATCATTATAGCAAACAAGAAGGGGGTCTGGGCCTATCCTTGGTGCGGTCCCACCTCCACCTTGAACCAATCTGTCACTCCTACACCTCCCTGCTGTCATGCTGCTCTCATACATATCATGTACCACTCTAACATACTGTACTTCTCAGTTACCCCAAACTTCCTCATGCAATCCCACACTTCCTTTGGCACTTTGTCCTACGCTTTTTTCTAAATCCACAAAGACACAATACAATTCCTTTTGACCTTCTCTGTATTTCTCCATCAGCAGTCTCAAAACAAACATCTCATCTGAAGTGCTCTTTCTTGGCATGAAACCAAACCGCTACTCAAAAATGTTCACCTCTTTTCTTACCCTAGCTTCCAGTACTCTTTACCAGATCTTCATCGTGTGGCTCATCAGCTTTATACCTCTGTAGTTGCTACAACTCTGCACGTCACCCTTGTTCTTGAAAATCGGCAGAAGTACATTTTTCCCCCAGTCCTTAAGAATCCTCTATCTCTCCATTCTAATGCTCAACAATTTAGTTAAATACTCCTTTGCTAGGACTGATTTTCACACAAAATTAATTATATTCAAATAAATATGTCAGTGTATGTAGTAACATATTTTTAGTGTCTCCAACTGAGTATACATGATCAGCCATAACATTATAACGACTTACAGGTGAGGTCAGTATAAGGTAGATGAGCAGTGATTGCTGGAAAACGTGGCCTGTTGAAAAGTGTCAGGACACATGGTGCATCACAAAATTGTCTTGGAGACAAATCCCGGACCTACATAAAAGGATGTCGATACTTTCAATGTTATGACTGATCAGTGACTCTGTTTTACTAATGTTTTACAAATTATCATTACATGTTTTGAGTCAGTAATTACGACTGACTAGGATTGTACAATTAATGTTGAGAACTCTCAGAAGAAGCAGAGCCTTGTCTAGCTCATTCTCATTACGCATTTAGCTCCTGAAGCTGCTGCTAGACGTTAACTGACTCATTAGCTGCCACAGGGATGGTTGTAGAGCCTGTAAAAGAAAGTTTAGACATTCATTGACTATCTGTGTGACAGATTGCACCTCATTAAACCGTATACTGTTTAGAATTTAGAACATTAATTAGCACCTGAGTAGATTTGATGTAATTTTTTCATCACACTTCAGTAAAGCTAACAGTGTCGTAAGTGATCATGTTCCATTAAAAGGAACACTTTTTCACCATAACTTAACAATGGCATTTTTCTAATAAAGTATGACTACAATGTTTAGGTTTTAATGAAATACCTAAAATGTTGAGGTGGGAAATAATATATGGCCTGGTATATAAATCAAGCATACTTCAGCCAAGTAATTCAGTTTAATCTCAGTTTAAATTCTGCTTTTGCTTACGAAGGAGTTCCAGCCCCGCAGAAGGAAAGAAGAAACTGCTGGTGTTCTTAATATATCGCCTCATCTGAGAAAGCAATAATGGTATTTTCATATTTTCATTTGGTGCAAAACAACTTTTAATTACAGAGCCATACAGCTCCAGAGTGCATCTGCAGAGCAATATACAGGTATTAACCTCAGCCACACAGCCTCTCATGTCACATAGAGCGGAAGATTAGATGTTGAGATAGAATGAGAGGGAAGAGGAGCTACAATAATAAGAAGTGGCAGAGGAGCCTATAGTGGTGTCGCAAGGTCATTCTCATTTTCAGCCAAACGGGAATACATTTTTAATCATTGCAGTATGTATGTCACTGATATGCAAGGTAGAGGAACATGCAGTCTACATTAATTTTACATTTTTTTACTCAGAAGATCCATACATGAGTTCAGTTGTCTGCATCTATACAGCCCTGTGAAGCACCAAGGGAGAAATTTGGCGTTCAGGTCCCTGCTTAAAGACTTTAGGAGATGTAGATTGCTGGGATCAAACTGCAGATCTTCAAGCTGAGGGACGACCACGCTACAGGCACCCCAATATTCACTGTGTAACTTTTCTGGCAACTGACCAGATACCCACGAAACGTCAAACAAATACGATTATTGCTTAGGAATGATGCTGTTTGACTTTTAGTTGGATGATGGTTTTAAAATGGTTTGGAAAATCATACAAAACCAATTTATATATTAAATAATGAGCAATAAGCTAGACATCTCAGTTTGCCATCCCTTGATATTGAAATTTGATTCGTTTATTCATTTAAACAATTCAAGAGACTCAAACATTGTATAAAATAGCATGCGTCATCCTGCACATGACGTGAGGCATGTGGGGAGCTGTGGATGTGGAGACAGAATTGTGAGGGCAATTCTATTAGAATTTGTTATAGCTCCTCGCCCTTCTAATCATGATGTCACCCACACTGTGACATCAAACTGTCAATTTCTGAAAATCTCATGAAGGATAACCTCCTATTGAGAAAAAACTGTAAATCATACAGAAGTAGTGGATTGATCATCTGTGTTGTGAGTCGATGAGGAGGAGGCAGGATGCACTCATCATTAGCTACAACAGATTTACACACTAATTTAATCATTTATGTCAACAGAACCACATGGAAATAATATTGACTCGAGAAGTCTATTGAAAGTGAATCAAACCCTCTCCAATAAAGGGGAGGCAAAATTTCAAAGAAGCCCAATGTCAAGATGAACCCAAACAATGTAACGAGCCCAAATGAAGCATCTAGGCTAAAAAGAGAAGAAAAAGCAGGAGAGGATGAAAAATGGACAACAGCAACATGCAGATAAGTCGGGATGGTGAACATCAGGAAGAACATCCAGTAAAAAAAATTGTGCCAACTCCACAAGAATGTAACGTTGGCATCATGATCCGGAGCAGAAGAAACCAAAAGCAAAAGTAAGAGCAAGTGGGAGACAGTTAAAACTAAAAATAAATCCAGGAGAAAATCCTGCAGGTGCAGATGCATCACCTGACCACGCAGACAGCAATGGCAAGAACTGTATAAAGTGCAACACCACACTGGTCAAACTCCAACAGGGACAGGCAGGCCGTAACCTGTGGTGATCATAATCCTAGACAACTGCTAATCAACCATGCTGTCCAACGACGTAGTGGGCAGTTATCTCACAGCATGGAGGTTTCTGAGCTCAAATCCATCTTGGAATCTATAGAGTTGGCATGTTCTCCCTTCCTTGTGTCTGCGCTCCTGCTTAATCCCACAATCTAAAACCAAGAAATATAGATGAATTTCTACATCAAGAGCGTTTGCCCCTCTGAAAAATATAGACCGGCTATAACCCGTAATTACACTCTTATACTAATCTTCTCTGTGATATGGCCAGAGTAAACACTCACAAATAAATCTGCTGCACGCTTTAAATTATCCATGGTAACATCAGAGGTTTGTTTAATTATGTATTTAATTGATAAGTATTTGTTTTCAGTAACAACCAAATTAACATACAGCTTAAAATTTTGATCCATCAGACAAAGTTCTTTTATCTCCACTGTCAATGGTCCAATGTTCATCAAACCTCACATGTTGGATAAGAGTCCGAGTCTGGAGGCATTTAATTGACAACGTTCAATTACAGTTAAAGTGCCACCTGCTGTGTAAAGGAGGTTCACCTCCAGTGACAAATATTAATTTCTCCGAAAAGTCTGGAATATTATCGAATCATCATCACCGCGTCTGCATCTGCTGCAGATCCTTCGTGTTTACACCAAAACTCAAAAACTACTTCATTGATTAATTTCAAATGTTATACCCACAAAGACCTTAGTGAGTAAGAACTGGATCGATTTTGGGATAGTTCGGTTGTATATTTCCAACACTATGGGAGCTTTATCTCCAAAGGTTTTCGGGACATAATTTCTCAAGCGTTGGTCTTAATTTAGACCAAATTTGGTGCATATGAATCGACTCAGAGATATATCTTGAATATATCACATTTAACTCACTAGGGGAGCTATTTTACCAATAGGATTGTTTTTCGGCCATTACTTTCCAAACCAGACCTTCTAACTCAGATGAATGTGAATTGACTTGAGGAGATCTATCTTGTATTTATCATAATTTACTCTAAAAGATCATATTTTACTCACAAGGGGGAACTTTTTAATTTGTATGAAAAACACTGTTTTTTGGACACAACCTCACATTCAATTTGAGGAGGTCCATCAGGGGGATTGCTTGTACAAGCAGAGGATTGTGGGTTTTCTTTGGGGATATACCCTTGCTGTTGTGGATGACAGCAAAGACCTAGTTCATTTATGTGAGTTTTTTGTCTATTATGTTCCATACAAGAACATGCATCCTCGATGAATAGTTTGGCCAACAGGTTACATATAAAGAAAAACAGTTCAACCATGCCTGACTTCCTCTATAATTCAATTAAATGGAGGGAAATTCAAACAAAGTGATTTTACCCTTGTAGAATTCCTATTCTCTTGTTCACCTGAAAGCTTTTACTAATTTAAAAAGTGTGTACATTCAGCGGAGGACTTCAGTGATGCTCGCTGAGTGTTTCTTTCTCTGAATCTAAATTAATAGGGCCTGCAAACCCAACTTTACAGACAGAATTGACAATATTTTTTCGCCACTGGTCGTTCTTGGTCTCTCCAAATAACAGATATTCTACCACACAGTATCGGACATTCGATTTTCATTTGTGTTGTAATGGTCCATCACTGTGAAGTAGCTCTCAGTTTCCCTGGATACAGATAGGTACTTAACAGGTCACTTCCCCTTTTAGACTTTTCCAGGCAGAACTGTTGTGAATTTATTGCTCTTTATCATTCTTTATAAACATTACAAAGGCAATTATGAATGTTTAGGCAACATTTAGGCAAAACTGCTTTTCAGCTGCTGGGATTCTTGATGGTGTACTCTTAAACTGGAAATTAGTATTAATATGCATGTATGATCAGGGAGGGTAAAGCTTGCTCTGTAGTTTAGACTTTTTGAAGATCTTTTTATTGTATTTGTACTGTTTTATTATAATCGCTGTAACCTATGGATTAGCTCTTAGCTACATCTTGTACTATTATTGTACTGTGCATTGTCCCTGATAAGTAGAAAATAATAAATAAATTCACATAGAACTTAAAAAAATGTGTGCAATCCACATCGGTACGTTAGCAGCTAACACCGAGAACCAGAAACATATCTGGAAATGCTTCAATGCGGCTAAGACAGCACAGGATCAACTACCAAATAACAGGAAATGTAAATTATTGTTGCTGCCATGCTATGGCTGAGCTTTCTCTCCCCAGAGCAGTGGACCAATAGGAGACTTCATCAGTGCCATGGGTCTCATCTAGGTCTGAGATGTACCACGTCTAGAAGCTGGAGCAGTAGTCAGTCGGAATAAGTGATCTCCACCTAATACACCTTTTTGTTTTGGCTTTGAGTCATGTTTTATTTTAAACCTCAACACCCATTCTGAAGATATTTGGGCCCCCAATCCCAACATTAGTGACTTTACAGATGTGTACAAACAGTAATTGTTGGCTAAATTTGACTGATGCTGTAACAAACTGAAAATGATTTATTTTACCACTGTGACTCCTGGGTTTCGTCACAGTCTAAGGGCTGTAACAACGGAAAGGGGAAAATTTGAATACTTGTAATTTGTTCTATGCTTGTATTCAGATTGAGTGGAAATCAGGAAGAACTCGACAAAAACAAGTTTCCACTACAGATAATATTCTTTTAACGAAAACATTAGTCAATGTCCCTATTTGGAGAACGTGACATTCTCATTGGGTTGCCAATTTCATTCATCAAAGTAAAAGGAAAGAAATCATCTTTTGTATAGTTATGATCGAGAACATCTAAAGCTCAAACTCTGAAACTAGGTATTTTCTTTGATTAATGTATCATCAACTTATATATTTGTCTTAGAAATGCATCTCATGGAAGAATCCTCTCAGTGAGACACCGAAAAATAAAGTTTCTATCTAAGTATTTTACCTAAATAATAGTGAATGTGTGAAGGAATGATTGCATGAATGGGGAACACTCTAAATGAGTAGAGTGGCTCCTTGCAAAGTATTCTCAGTAACCACTGCATTCAGGTGTGTGAATGGTTGTGTTGTAAAGCTCTTTGAAAGGTCAAATATATTAGGTAGGTGCAAAATAAGAAGTCCATTTAGTATGTCTGATATTGATATGGAGATAAATCATTTAGATGTTTCAACAGATATACACATCATTTGGCATTTGTTTATTCCTACACTGACTGTCTGTAGGAGCATAAATGTATAGAGTTATAACTAGACGTGTCGCCCTCCACAGCACAGTTCCACTTTTCTCTCGTTATACTTTACCCACGGTTCTGTGAGACCGGTTTAACATGATTGCACCCAACAGACACACAATGGACTTGGTTGTGAAGTCAGTCAAAGACAGAGAAAGAAGGATTTCTTAAACACAATATGGTTGTATCTAAGTATTGTAAGTTAACTAATATATAGTTAATTTTTTAATAATGATAAATAATTATATTTACTCTCCATTGTGAGAAAAAAAGAAATCTATATCAGTATCATCACTAAATGACATTTAGAAAGTATACAGTATAGAGTAATAGCGCTCCAGGCAAATGAATGTAAACAATTTTTGTTGTTGGAAAAACATGTTTTCCAACAACTCATAAACACTTACAAAGTAGATTGGTTCATGTATTGCTTTGGGGCTAAGTGAAAACTTAATTAGCACATTTTATTATTCATTCAGGAGTGGAAGTATCTTTTAAAAAGCAGCACTTGCAAAAATGTTGAAATCTTAAATAAAAAGTTTCTCATCGTGGATAAAAAATAATGGAAAATTCCTCACCAGTGACATTGTGTAATTTTGTGAAAAGCAGCTTGAACATAAATAATACATTGCATTGATGCTTAGACTGTTCTCCACAGAAAAAGTCCTATAGAGACAACACTGAGGAGCAGCATTACACAGATGCGATGGACCACGCTGTTTCCCTCTGATACTCCGCCATTTTGCAAAACATTGTAATCATCACAGAGGTTCTGCGGAGGACAAAGCAGGCATCCCAAGTGCCTCAGCCCATCCACATTCCTGCTGCTATATGCCCGTGTGGCTGCCTCTGCTGTGAGGGGGAGGTTGATTCAAACCTTTCTGCCACAAATGATTGGCAGGTGATGCATATGTATGTTTGTGTGTATTTATTCGTGTACCTGCTCACACCTCACACCTGTGAGCAGGTTGATTGACAGGCTAATGTCTTGAAGGAAGGCCTTAAAATAACGCTTCTAGTTTATATCCTAGCTTTTGTTGGTCACTGTAGATATTTAATTAGATGCAAAGTATTTATGTTTTCCTCATGTTGTGTAAGTATAGTGCTGACAATGTAAAATTTACAGATTGATTTCAACAAATAATTGCAGAGTGCCGTGAAAAAGTAATTGACCTCCACCTGCTTCCTTCTACTCTTCTACTATTCTAAGTAACTCCGACTAAACGCTGTTGGATCCTGGAAACAAGATTCAACATATAACAAAGGCAACCTTTAAGCGATAGCCAAAAGGAACCTAGAACCTATTGAGATGCTGTAGTGAGAACAGTGGGAAAAAAATTCTACAACAGTGATGTCAGACCAATCTCTGATTCCTTCTTTTTAAGTACAAATAGGGTAAACTCTAAAAAAAAAAAAACTTAATTTTGTTGATCGAATGTTGTTCACAGCGCTGAGTAAGCTATGTGTGAAATATTTCCCAAAGAATCTGAGCTAAGCTCCAGTTCCAAATTTGGTAAGATGTGCAATCCATTCAAAGTTTTAAGTTTAGAAAACTTTGGATAGTGGTTTTGGCATCTATTGACCTAACTAAGGCCATTGTATATATGTAGATGATAGTCAATAAGCCTGGGCATAGTTGTGTCATACGAAACGTGGCTATTTAAATCCGACAATGTCTTTCCGAATAGTTATATAATTGTAAACTTTTTAGAACTTTTTGGGCAGCTAGTTCACTATAGGAGCTAGCTCAAATGGTCCACAGGAAGTGTTTATGTGGAACATAGTGTGTCGCATGGGACCCATTGTGAGAATTAGTGAAGTCTGCACCAAGCCGACGGGTCCTCATGATCATGCACAACTTTCCATCCACCTTTGGAGTGTTTGTAGGTTTTTCATTAGCAGGCGGACATGTTTCTTCAGTCTTTTTTTTCTGTCCTAAACAGAGCTTACAAGCTTTTTTCACTTTAACCCAATTAATCCTTTCTTTTAATTCCAGCACGCAAATGTGCATCTGCTGTTTCTAAATATAACTCTCTCTCCAGCCATGTAGTAGTTGCATGCTGCTAGTTCGCATACCCTCCACCTCCCCTTCTAAACCTAGTCCTCAAATGTCTTTAGATGTATGTAAAGCCTGAAGTCAGAGTTTTCACTGAAATGGACCAGTTTCTCTTTTTGCCGGACCAGATCCCCACAACTATGTTTCACAGCTCAACAGTTTCCCATGTTTGTGGAGAAGCCGATCTTTGTAACACGGCAAAATGAAATGACAAATCCTGATTTCAGAATCTGGACTGTAAAGCTTATATACTGTGTTCAAGCGGCTCTCAGTATTTATGAGAAGCGCTCTATAAATAAAAAAAGTATTATTATTATCATTTACATGCACACTATTATCCTAGTATGGGTCTTGGAAGAAGCCCATCTGTGTTTTTCGGTATGTTAACATCAAAGCCCAACTCCAGAAACCACAAACCTTATACTGACTTTGAGAAACATGAATATTCTAGCTGTCTAAGGTGCCACATGAAGCAAAAGAAACACACACACCTGTGTATTTCCTTTAAACATTTTATTAAGCTTTATTATGTTTCCTCTGGTCTCACAGACAGAAAACAGATGCCCTACTTATGGAGACATTTTCTCCCCACTTGGTGTGACTGAAGTCCAACATGACGACCCCGTCCACCAGTGACAGATATCTTCATGTATAGTCCAATGTCATGTTGCCATTAACTACCATTAAGCCCACTTTAAACCAAATGACCTTTATTTTTTCTTAAGCCACTGTCACTTCACCCACATAAATGTCAGATTAAATTGTCGTGTGTTGTCTGCACTGGCACCTATGATGGTTACATTGCAGCAAATTAATCTGACATTTATGTTACTACTGACCCAATTTAAATAGAAAAAAGGAAGTGGACACTGAAGGAGAAATAACTATTATATTGAGATAAATAAACAGCAGAGGCTGAGAATATAAAGCAAAACAGTTTGGGGTATGTCCCCAAAAAGTATGTATAAAGTTTGAAAATGCTCCATGCAATTGTTTTTGAGTCATCAAAACACGTGTCAACACAAAGGATGACGTTTCAATAGTATCCGGATTACATTGGGTATATAATGATGGACATAGAAGAATCAGATTGTCAGGTCTTAGATCAAAAATAAAACCCAGCATTGAAAGATCTCAGGGGTCATAAGTGCAGTTATGTGTTTCAGTGAAATAAACTGTTAAATAACAGTGTTCGCCTGTAATTGTGTCCTTTGAATGTTAACTATAGGAAAAACATGGGTATAACTTACACAAACTAAAACAGGGGTAAACAAGGAAAGAAAAATGTTTGAGTGCAGAAGAAACAAAAACCCACACCAACAAAACAGCACTGAGGATAAAAAGACAGAGGCTTCTGATTAATAGAGATATGATTGTGAACGGATGAAAACCGTGGCTAAACACAGAAACCAGGTACTTTAAAAATACATTTTGAAAAACAACTGAGACTACGACCATGACCTAGTTACCTAGACTTTACAAATATATCAAGAAACAACAGACTGAAACACTGAAATTCAGGAGACAGTGTGTAGCTATAACTGTTAAAAGCTTATATTTATGTTTATCTGATTTCACAGGCCCAGGAAACATCCGCGTGTTGGCTTAAAGTTGATGTTTAACAGAATTCCTTCAGAGCTCGGCAATAAATTCATGAAGAAATTTTGGTTTTCAGTTGAGTCTAGCAAACCTTAGAAGTGATTTGATTTTACTGATAGGTCCTCAAGGTTCTAGTCACTTATGGAATAAAAGTCTATGTAGTCAATATAGTGAGAACAGATGACTGACTGTAGTTTTCTCTGTTTAGACTCTATTTAATATTCTAAAAAGCCTGGAGCTTGGGGATTGAAATTAATTTACACTGACTAGGTTATACTCCTAAAGGGGACTTTTCTAGGGACTTGAGATGCACACCGAGTAATTTAAAAGCTGTTCAACTCTTGTACCCAGTGCTCTGCCAAGGTCCAGGCCTTAATGAAGTTGCTGATGTAAGCTACGATGAAGCTGCTCCTGACACAAAGCCTGCAGTCTTGTTGGAGTTTCCTTTTCATGTTCATTACATTACAAGTGTTGAAATGTATTATTACATTCACAAATGATCACGGTGATAGACTGTGGCCAGTCACAGCCGATATTGGGCGAGAATTTGGGTACACCTTTGGAAAGCCAACAGTTCATCAGAGCCAGCACACGGAAACAAACATCCATTCAATGCTCTCATTCACAACCACAGGGAAATTCACTTTAGGCATGCTTTAGGACTGTGAAAGGAACCAGTAGTACCAGAGGGACCTAACACAATGGAGAATATGCAAAATCCACACACACTAGCCCAAAAGCCAAAAACGGATTTGCACCTGGCACTGTCTTACTGCACCTACCCAGTAAGTATGTATGATCTGAGTCAGACTCTCTTGACTCTGTTTATATTTAGTTATTGCATCCCCGAAAAGTTGGGGATAAAAACGAATCGTCATCACTTGAAGAATCTGCGGCGTACATCCACAATAACGCGATAACTCAAAGACTATATGAGACTGCAGGCTTTCCGAGCTTGAAATATTATCTCTTTTTGCTCCCTTAACTAATGGTACTGTGTGTAGGCTCATGGTCTGAAGGTGAGTCATAAAAGCGTCAATGTGGGTGCTGAGGGTTGTTTGTTAATCACTCAGAGCAGCAGGCTGAGACTACCTGGTGCTGAAAGCAGACTGAATGTTGTAATGTTGTCAATTTACACCAATTAACTTGTCTGCAGATGACTGGTGTCAAAGACTTTTAGTAGGTTAAAGCATTGAGTCCAATTTAATCTGAATGTCAAAAAAAACAGAACAAAAAAAACAACCAATGTAAAACTGATTCTAAATTGATCTCGAACATCCTGCAGTAAGAGGCAAACATTTAACTAGAATTCACTTCAAGTTATATTACTTAATTTTCAGTTTATTATTTGGTAACCTTCATCTGTGGCTACTTCTCAAAACATGAGATTTAAGGAGATCTGTCCCGAACAGCAGCAAGATGAATCCCAATGCTGCCGGTGGTGGACGTGACCAATGACCCTTCTTAGGCTGAGGAAGCTAATGAAATAATGAAGTAGGTATAGTTATGAAGACTTGGCCTGAGACGGAGAGTGCATCACAACAGCATGAAAAAACTAGATGTACGGAGAGAATCACATTTAAAATGTATATGAATGGAACCTTTTGTCAGTATTCTGCATATATTTCGTACTGTGTTGACAAGATGGACAAAATGGAGCAGTATACCACCAGAAATCAAATGGGCCAGCGTAGCCATAAATTGTCTACAGACATGATAAAGAAGAAAAGAGATTAATTGGAAAAAGGAAAAGAAAAAATGAACCGTCCACGTGTTACATCGTATTTAGTGACTTCATTTATAACGATGACAGTAAACTGTTCCCTTTGAGTTTGCTGATTATTTTACTTTGGACCAACATTAACACAACTTGCTTTTCGGACTTCATAATATCCCTGAAAAGTCATGGATATTTTGGAATTGTCGCCGCTGCATCTGCATTTTGCGTCCCGGCTGCAGATTGGTCATGTTTAAGTGATAGCTCAAAAGACTATTATAAGGATCATTTTCAAACATTTTACCTACATGAACCTTAGATTGAGGAATAACTGGATGTGTTTGTGGAAAGGTCTTCGGGATATTTCTGATACTAGGGGAAGCTTTATCTCTTCTGTCCAAAAAACTGTGGTTTTTGTTACAAGCTCCCCGTAGTGAGTAAAATATTAACTATTAAAGAAAAACGTGACATGTACAAGATAGATACACATTGATTCACATGCAGTAGATTTGGACTAAATTGGACCAACGGTTGAGATATTATGGCCCGAAAAAAGGGGGAGCTTCCCCTGTTTGATTTTTATAATAATTTTTCTCAGACATATACAACCGTTCCACGCCAATCGCACCAGGTCTTCATCACACTATAGTCTATGTGGGATCAAAGTTTGAAAATGATCCATGAAACACTATTTGAGTGATAGTGCCAACACAAAGGATCTGTGGCGGACCCAGCTGCAAAGATAATTAGGTAACATCCCCGACTTTGTTGGGCATATAATCACTTACTTAAAACTCATAGACTCAACCTCTAATCATGAAGCTTACAACATTGAGAGAACACGAGATTATCATCATTATCATTCTAATCATGTACGAGAGTAATCCAACCGTCTGATTGCAGGTTTAAGCAGGTAATCTATAAATCATTACAGTTTTCATCAAGAAAATAATCCCCGCAACCAGCAGTATCCTCGTGAGTACCTCCTGTCTGGTATCTGTTGTCTATGCTGATTAGGAGGTAGCATTCTGGAGGTGAGCCATGAAACCGTTACCTCAGCAGGTGCCTAGGGAGCCAGCTGTGCCGATATGATTAATGTAGGCACTGATTGTGTCAGTTGCTCTGAAAATTGATTGTGTCACTCCTTCCAGGAAACCAGTGCCCTGCAGAGGGTCTCTCCTTGATGGAAGCAAACACCTGAAGCCATTTCACAGGGGGAAAAAGAAGCAAAAGTTGTAAGTTTGAAATGCATATCAATTACCGTTTTAGCAATTGAAAAGTGTAAGTTTGACTTCGAGGTTGTAGGTTCGAAAGAGAAGGAGATAGTTCACTCAACAAACACAGAGTTCAGCTTCACTTTCAGTTGCTCTGCTTGTCTGTTTGGCTGCTGCGATCAAGAGGAGAGATTTTCAATGAGTGCTCCTCCGGCCCTCTTTTCCTTTAATAATTCACCCAGAGGACGTCTGCAATCGGAAGAAGGTAGAATAATGTTAAAAGCACAAACAGGTTGACGGGTTAGGCTTACAACTCTGGCAAATCTGGGTTAAATGAAGAGGGGTACATCATGTTAGATTTCTACCGAAATGTCTTTTATAGGTATATTCAAGAGAAATTATTAATTAGATGTGTGTACTGTTTTAAACATTTATGGCAATTTATTATCCACATATCATAGCCTGTGATTAAATATATACTGTAAAACCAAAAACTGTGCCTTGTTTGTGGTTTATTGAGTCAGCTGTGTTTTTGCCATGAAAATCTTCGTGTCAGTTCATGCAGCAGTAAAATAAACCTTCAACAGATGCTTTTTCTTTAGTTTCTTTAGTTTAGATCTGAAAGAATACTGTACTTTGAGGTCAAGGCAAGGATTGGCCTTCGCCATGTCACCATATACATCAAATATTCCAACTTCATGTTGGTCTGAAATTTGATTTTTTTTCAACTTAGATTTCTACTATGACTAAGTTTGATAATACCATAAACCAGACAAATCCATACCAGACCATAAATCTGTGCTGTTCACCAGTAACAAACTGCTATGACTATTTTGACCTTTAAGAGAACCGGGACAAGCAATAGTATCAAAATGGAGAAAAGCTATTATCTGTATCAAATCTTCAACTTTTATAAAAACCCAATCTGCCAAGTAATAAGCAGCATAGCAACAAAAAATTTAATCACAAAAAATATCAGAGACTTTATATCCTGAAAGTCTCTACATTACTCTACAATCCTGCCCAAACTTATCTTCAAAGAAAAATGTATGTATTGGATCACTAACAAAACCCTGAAATATGTCCAATACCAATGTTTATAGTTCTTGCTTTTTATAGTATTTAGTATCCACCGACAGGAAAACTAAATAACATTGATTATTTCTTCACAAAACAGTTTATCAGTTGTAGGGATATATCAAGTTGATGTGTTTGCCACATGAAAAATTGGCAACAGTAAGGATGTGAGCAACTGACAAGTGCCAAATTGTGCTAGCTAGATGACTTGGTCAGAGCACCTCCAAAGCTTCAGGTCTTGATGGGTGTTCTCGGCCCTCAGTGGTGGTACCTATACCAGTGGACTAAGTAAGGTAAAAAAGCAACAGGGTTTTGTGGGCCGAAGGCTCATTGATGTGTGTGGCGAACAATAGCAAATCCTTTGTCCAATCCCTCAGAAGAGCTACTGCAGCACAAATTGCTAAAAAAAAAAGTTATTTTCAGTTCTGATACAAAGATGTAAACTAGGATTACATCACAAAGCTGTTTTGGTGGAAAATGGGGGATTAATGCAATTTTAGGCAGTGGTTTTATTCTTATATTTAATTGGTGTATTTTAACTTCTACCCTATGCTTGACCACTCAGAACTCTAGCCACTAGCCAACATTCACCCACTCACATACACACATTCGTACAGTGATGGCAGAGGTTATGTTTCCACATGGACAACCACTGCACCTCCTGAGCGCGGGGTTTAATAAAAAAAAAAAAAAATTATTTCTGAATGTAAACACTATTTTTTAGATTAGGACTGACATTTGACATATTACATTCTTTTGTGTGACCATTATGACAATCCCCTTCAACTGAATCATTCTTTTCTATTTTGCTGAATTTATGAGTACTTATACTCCAGTACCAGGAGAATTGGAGGCCTATTGGAGCACGATGGAGGCTGTTTTGGATCCCACATTTTGAATCCCACATCAAACACATCTGCAAGATCTCCTTTCACCATCTCAGAAATATCTCGAAACTCCGTTCTTCACTCACCTTGAGTGATGCTGAAAAGCTGGTCCACGCGTTCGTCTCCTCCCGACTGGATTACTGTAACGCACTTTTCACCGGGATCCCTGATAAAAGTCTTCAAAGACTTCAGTATGTTCAAAACAGTGCTGCAAGGATCCTGATGAGAGTT
>VRLP01006152.1:15000-30771 GCA_009660295.1 Lophius piscatorius | reverse complement strand
ATCTGTCCTCTCTGACTTTGTCTCCAGGACGTCTCACCTGGACTGTCCCTCTGATGTCTCCTTTCTACTCCTGTCCTTCCTCCTCACTCCCAGAGAACATCTGAACATCTTCAGCTCTGCCTCCTGTCTTCTGGTCAGAACCACCGTCTCTAAACCATCCAGCAGAACTTCTCTCACCTCCATCTTGGAAACCTTTCCACTTCACTCCTGCTTTTCCTCTTCTGTCACAGATTGACAGACTCCTGATACTCTTCTCCACCCACTCCACCCTGCCTGCACTCATTTCTCACTTCTACTCCTCCATCCTCACCGTTCCTCCTGCCTCCCTTTCATTCACACATGTATTCTGTCTCGGTGCCTCTGACCTTCATTCCTCTTCTCTCCAGCACATACCTCCACCTCTCCAGGTTCACCTCCACCTGCTCCCTGCTTTCACCACAGATCACACTGTCCTCCACCAACATCATAGTCCACTGAGACTCCTGTCTGACCTCATCTGTCAGTCTGTCCATCACCACAGCAAACCCTCCTGTCCTGGACCACTCTGTCACTCCAGACCTCCTCATGCAATCCCACACTTCCTCCCTCAACACTCTGTCCTCACCTTCTCTAAATCCACAAAGTCACAATGTAACTCCTTCTGACCTTCTCTGTACTTTTCCATCAGCCCTCTCAAAGAAACCTCACATCTGTAGAGATCTTCCACTACTCTTTCCAGGATCTTCATCGTGTGGCTCCTCCTCTTTATCCCTCCTTAACTGCTGCAGCTCTGAACATCAGCCATGTTCTTGAACATCACCACCAGTAGGTTTTTCCTCCTTTCCTCAGGCATCCTCCCTCTCTCTCCTACACACCTCCATACCTCCTCCTGTATGTCATCAGGACCGACCGCCCTTCCATTCTTCATCGTCTTCAAAGCTGTTCTAGCTTTATCCTTACTTATCCTTTGAACTTCCTGCTGTTCAAGTCTCGAGCCTATCCCTATGATGGGATGTAAAATGATGTAACTGTGACCAAAGACCCTAGAACCCTCGAACCCCCCCACTCTATCTATCTAACAGGCTCTAACTATTTCAGCGTCATCCTCCTGATAACAGACGGAGAAGCTGATCCTCACCGTTGGTTTGTGCGGCTCCGGCGTTCGGCTGGTTGCCGCCGGCGACGGTCCCGTACCCCCGCAGGCTGTAGTTGAGGCCTCCGTTGGTGTAGAGTTGGTCTTGGGCGAAAGCTGCGCTGGATATGGAGAACCCTGACGTGGCCACAGACGCCGGCTCCCTGGAGTTGGGTTTGTCAACAGACACGGGTTCGTCCTGTGAAGGAAATAAACGCTGGCGTTTGTTTTTTGGGGTTTTTTTTGGGGGGGGGGGCAGATTATGGTCATATATTTTTTTGCGTAGCTTGGTGTTTAAGAGGCGTGGCCATTCTGGCACATTCCCACAACATTTACCGTAGCTTGGTACACATCCAGCCGCATCCTCTTGGCAGCGTTCCTGCTTTCGTTGTCACAGGCGGTGGCGAGGATGTTCTCAGCCATGGCGGAGGTGAGGTGAGGGGGAGTCGGCCGAATCTGGCAACGAAGGTCACCAAAGAGTTCAGCATATTATTTGTGTGGGTGTGGGTGTATATACGCGTGTGTGTATGTGTGTGTGTGTCTGACCCCGCCCCTCAACCTGTGGTCCATTAGCTCCGTTAGCAAACGCGTTTAGACTTCGTCTTGCTAACTCCCCTGAATCCTGTTTTCTGTTTCTATTTATTTATTTTTTTACCTGAACTTTTCACTGTGAGATGTTTAGAAGTCTGATACTATGTGGGTTTACATGGGACAATTTCTCCTGTCCGATTTTGTCTGAGTGACTCCTGTCCGAAAATCTTTCTGAATTCCGATTTGTCGGTCGCCTGTTTACGCGACCTTTGATCTTTTCCGACCCGGTGTTTACAAGAACCGTCAACAAGCGCCCAGAAGAAGAATACGACAAAGAAAAACCCACCTAGTGTTTCCCAGTGATGCACCACATGAAACAGAACTTTTTTTGGAGACTTATTTACAGTATGTTGGATTTACACGGACGACACGTGGACTGGGTGCTGCTTCTACCTCAAAACCGCCCTTTTTCATGCGGCGGCAGGATTTGAGGTAGGTGCGGATGCGCTTGCGGGAGCGCTCCTGGAATTCTGGGAACTGCCGGCTGCAGGACTCGATTATGGCCTGGATCTTCTCCTTGGGCTGTTTGGATATGGGCACCATGCGGTCCAGATTCTCATCCACGAACAGACGCACAAACATCTGACAGAGAGGGTGGGGGGGAGGGGGAGAGAGGGGATGTAGAGCAGAAAAATGAAAAGGTGGGGGTGCAGGGTGGAGCGAGAGCGGTGTGAGGGTTGGAAACAAAAGAGAGGAAAAGGGACGGCGGCGAATGGGGGAGTGGCGAGAGGTAGAGTGGAAGTGGGGAGGATAACGAGGGGGGGTGATGGAAAATGAATCATTGCTCATATTCAGGACAAAAAATCTCACTTACGTTTTTTATCTCTATAACACCATGATTCCTCAGAGAGAACAATAAATCTAATATTCAAACAAGAACCATTAATATTTATCAGAACAATTTACGAACACTACACTACAAAAATAAAACTGGGCCTACGCTGTCGGACAGTGAGGGTCTACCCCCAATGAGAAGCCCCCAATCCCCTCTGTTGTACAAGCAACCTACAGAAAAAGTTATGTCGAAAAAACAATGTTTTTCATACAAAAGCTTCCCCAGTGAGTAAAATATGTATAATAGAGGAAAAACATGATATAAACAAGATAGATCTCCTCCAGTCGATTCATATCCACCTAATCTGGACTGAATCGGGCCGACGGTTGAGAAATTACCGCCTGAAAAGTGTTTGGAGATAAATCTCCCCCTAGTGGTAGTAATATGGAACTGCCCTTTCCCAAAATCTATCCAGTTCTTCCTCAAACTAAGGCTTAAGTGGGTATTCAATTTGATAAATGATCAATGAAACAGATTTTGAGTAATTCAGGAATGTAATAACCCTGACTCTAACAGGAGAACCACGGCCGAGACCAGAACCGTCGTTTCTCTGATCCATCTGGGCTTCATTGAAGTGAAACCGCTCAGCGGGTCACTTACATTGAAGGCCTTGAGTCTCTCGGGGTCCATTCCCTCGGCATCATTGATCTTGTCGCTGTCATCGTGGTCGTCATGATCGTCATCATCATCGTCCATGATTTGGGCCCGACTGGAGGTCATGTCGTCAGTGATCATGCTCAGGTCCGTTTTCACCGAGTCATAGCTTCCTGAGCTGTAAGGTGGAGACTAAGAAACACGCGGGAACATCTTAGTCGTGGTGAAGCACCATGTGTTGGAAATCTGAATTGAACAGTTTCTCACCTTGTTGGCGTACTCTGCTTTGATGGGGTACTTCCTGTTGGGTTCTCCAGGGTACTGGTTCGGAGACGAGCTCCCCGCCGGCAGCAGTCTGTCGCTTAGGTTGACCGGCTGCTGATCCTCTGACGAGGACATGGGTGAGGTGTTGCTGAAGTCCAGGGGAGCGCTTAAGCCATTCTCTGTCGCCTCCCCGTAAGGGGCCCCACCATCTGGGGGGTTCCCACCCACAGCCAGAACCTCCGGCGAGGTCAGGGCCGGCAGCCTGTTGGCACCGCCGCTCTCTGACGAGTCGTCATCTGGGCGGGTCGAACACGCAGACACAGAGATGGGCTGAGCGGCATCATTTACATAAATGTGAGTTTGTTTACTACAACGGGGGGGGGGGGGGGGGGGACTTCCTGCCCCATGCTGTGTTTCCTGAAACTCTTCAGGAAGTGAGTATCGGGGTCAACTGTCAAGATAAATGAAAGTTAACTCAGAAGGGGGAATTTTGTGCATTTTATCTTCAACGAAAGGAACGAGATGACGATGAGGAGGAGCCGATGGGGGGAGGGAACCTTCACTTCTTGTTGAGATTTTTTAACCCAGTTCATGGCCACGTTCTGGTTTCACCGCAGTAGGTTCTGAACCAGTTCTGGCGTCCAACGACTAATTCTCACTTTGGATGGGTTGCCCTGTTTTCAGTTCTTCTGGATCTGGCTCCTAATCTGTGAAGGTTTATATCGGCCTTTGTCCTACTTCTCTAAGCCCTGGACCCTGACAGAGAGGGGTGCACAACGGATTGGGGCGGAGGTGGTGCTCCCGCCCCCCACCCCACCGTAAGAGTGGATTTATCTGGATTAGTCCTCTAAGGACGGGGCAAGCTGTTTCCTGAGTAACACCAATCTGCGTCCCAGGACTCTACCTTCCATTTTCAGACGTACGGTCCAAAAACAAAAACACATCCTCCACTAGGATGTCTTACCGTCCTCGTCCTTAGCGTTGGCCGTTGGGTCGCTGACTCTGTCCCCGTGAGGCGGACTGGGCTCCGGCGCTGGGGGCGGCTCAGCTGCGACCCATGTGGGCTCAGCGTTATTCATGTCCTCGCTGCTCACCGAACTGTCATCCTGAAGGCAGACAGCAGGAGGGAAGAGAGAGGTGGTGACGCCGCTGACCAACCGTATCGTCCATGACAGCAGGGGTCTGTCTCTGAAACGGCCCCCCAAGCCCCTGCGTCATACAAGCGATCTCCCCTGATTTGAATTCCTCAGATAAAATGTGACTCATTAATAATCTCATTATGAGATATTACAGTAAAATATGACAAATATAAGTCAGATCTCCTTGAGTGGATTCATGCGCATCAGATTTGGACTAAATAAGACCAACAGTTATGAAGTTATGCTGCAAAGAACTTTGATCTGCTTTTCGATTAATTGTTTTATGTAACATAAACAAAAGCAACATTTATAAATCAACTCCAACAAACTCTCTGAGTACCTCTCAGATACTCTGTAGCCGCTCGTCTTCAGGCGCCTTCCACTTCAGCGTCCCTATTCAGCCCACTGCGCCCCCAGCCCCACTCTCAAAGAAACATCAAAGGACTCAAAGAAATGCTTGGAACTGAACCCCCAGCTCCACCCCCAAAGAAACATCAAAGGAATCAAAGGCAGTAATAGCTACGTTGTGAGGTCACTACTGCAAACGGCATATTATTCTATTTGGTTTTTAATTTATATTATATTAGACGCTGCAAAACATGTAATGTCAGCAAACTTTAATCACATCTAGGATATTCCAAACTCTACCTCTTGCTAATCAGTCCATCAGTTTTTCTGTAATCCAGCTCACAAACATCAACAACAAACAGAAAAAAACACACAGGAGTGAAACAGAACCGACTTGGTGGAGTTAATAAATGATCCCAGAGCCTCTCTGTGATGTTTCCTGTGAGCGATGCTATTTTTAACCTCCGACCCGAAACATGCTTGTTGTAGCGAAACCTCAGTGTGAGTAAACATAAGAAATCATTCATGTTTATCGAAGGAGAGTGGAATAATCGGACCAACTATTCAGAGGCTGAGCTTCAAACTGCAGAAATTACATCATTTGCTGAACAGCCACGGCTGAGTTTCGGAGCGGAACCGGGCTCAAGGGAGCTGCAGCCCGGCTCACATGACGCCGCCTCTCTGGCCTGCACGTCATGTGTCAGCTGGCAGAAGGGGGCAAAACTCCCCCATTGATGGAAACAGAGCAGAAGCAGATCTCGTCATCTCATCATTCCCCCCGTGCGAGCACAGACGTACCCCTGGACTCCCGGGAATCCGTCCCACAGTCAGAGGCTTTAAGGGGCACCACAACGTTCCATGGCAGCTCCATTAGGTACCGAGGTAGGGTTAAAACCCTTTAATGTCCTGCTCAACTGTCTGGTTCCGCACATTTTGGGTCTCCATTCCTTTTTTGGAAAACGTGACTAGGTTCAGTCACGTTTCTAATGTGAAAGAGTGGCCGAATGTATATGCTGAAGAGTAAAGGGGCCAAAGACGGAGCCCTGGGGGCCACCACGGGTTAAAATGAGCCCCCGAATGGGAGGCATAAACCAGGGCTGACGAGGAAATCATATTCTACAACGCATGTGCAAATTTACTAAAAAGAATTACGTAACATAAGTTCAGCTAATTTAAAAACGTGTATTTACGATACATTTCATGATGTAATCATGTTTTAAGACTATTATTTTAACCGTTTAAAAGACTTAAGCAAAACATTTGTAAATACAGAGTTAGTTAATAAATTAATAAATAACCCCAAAAAGCAAAGAAAAGCAACAAAACACATTTTTTTACCCCTTAGTGACGACATTAAAGAGTTAAAGAGAAAGAGACGCAGGAAAATACTGAAAGAGTGTATAATTAGAGTTTTAAGGATGCACTGAATTGATTTTGGGAAAGTTCGGTTGCATATTTCGGCCAGTAGGGGGAGCTTTATCTCCATGGGTTTATATTTTGCCCACTAGGGGGAGCTTTTTATGAAAAAACCTGCTTTTTGGACAGAACTTCTTAAATGTTGCTCCCATGTAGTCGGAGATTGGTGCATCTGAATCGACTCTCATGTTTATATTTATGTTAAAATTAAAACCTTATAGTTCATATTTGAGTCGCATCTTGAATTTTTTTCTTCTTTTTTTTTTTTAAATTGTGGAAATATCTTCACATTTAATTTGAGGAGTTCAATCAGGGGGCTCGCTTCTACAAATCAGGGGATTGGGGGCTTTTCGGGGATTAACCCTTGCTTTCAGAGACCTAGCTTGTTGAATTGAAGAGAATAGAATAGAATGATATAGAATAGATCTAAATAAATAAATCTAGAGAAAAGACAGATATTCTTCATCAAATCTATCAGGATGTTACATTCACGAAACGATGAAGACGATCAAATTGTCTCATATTGAGCAGAGAAATCTTACCATCATTATTTAAGCCAAGTCTTCTTGGCTGGAATCCTTAAACTAGCATAAAAGGTGAGCCGCTGAGAGACTGTGAGGGGCCTTAATTCTTATTTGTATCCTAGAGGTGATTACATTTTAGTGATGTCACGCGTTTGGCAACATTTAAAATAAAATAAAATGATAAGCGGTTTGGAGTAGTGATGTCACAAGGTCGCTATTGCTGCCTTTGATCCTCTGATTCCATTGATGTTCCTTTTGGGGTGTATCTGGAGGCTCAGTTTCAAGGGTCCAAGTTCCTTGGAGGCTGGAGCTGTGTGTTCAATGGGCTGAACAGAGAGGCTGAAGTGGAAGGCGCAGGAAACGAGCGGCTACAGAGTATTTGAGAGATACTCAGAGAGTTTGTTGGAGTTGTCAGTAGATTCAGAGGCTGGCAATAACTCAGACATTAATGGAGAAACCTGCGTAAAGTTTTCCTAAACCTTTGGTACCAAATCTAGCTCAATATTAGCTGCGATATCCTATTCAGACACAATTGTGTTGCCTGAATAAGATATTAACTTCCTTACAACAACAAAATGTCGCTCATTTTCCAGGCTTTTTATTTCTAAGCATAAAAAGAGAGAGAGAGAGAGAGAGAGAGAGAGATGGAGGGAGGGACAGAGAGAAAGAGAGAGAGAGAGAGAGAGAGAGAGAGAGAGGGACACAGAGAGAGAGAGAGGGGGAGAGGGAGAGGGAGAGAGAGAGGGACACAGAGAGAGAGAGAGGGGGAGAGGGGGAGAGGGAGAGGGGGAGAGGGAGAGGGAGAGGGAGAGGGAGAGGGAGAGAGAGAGAGAGGGAGAAGATCTGAGGCTAGTCTTCATCCTCAGTAGACTTTATGTAGACAGAAAACTTCTGCAGGACAACATCTACAGAGTTCAGAAGTGACAAATAAACACATTTCCTGCTTTTATTAATCAGAGCCAACCTGCTGCCTTCAAGTGTTTTCTGTTCCAGTGGAGCGGAGAGACGGAACAAATCCCTGCTCGTCCGCTCCAACACTGGAATAATCACCCTGTGAGATGGTTAATTATTAAATCATCCGCCTGCTCCTTGTCCTCCTGCGCTCACACTCAGCCGGCGCTCTGAGCATTTGTTAATTTGTACTCACCCGAAAACGGCTGTATGGGTCATTGTTCCGGATAATCCTAATTATGCCTGAGTGAGGTGGACATCATCCTCATCATCATCATCATCATCAAGTATCGCTCCCTGCACTTTGGTGACAGTGGTCTCTGAGTGTTTCTGTCACAGCCACTCAGGGGAGTGGTCTCACGCCTGACGTCACTCTGCACAGATTCACTAATCCTCATCTCACACTGAGCTCCTCCTCCTCCTCCTCCTCCTCCTCCTAGTCTTCCCAGAAGGAGAACTGATCTGGTTCTTTCATTTAGAATAGAAAGTTCTACACAGGTGTGTTTGTGCACAAAGTCTGACTGAGATGTTAAATATTTGGGGTTAAGGTGAGAGGGAGACCCTCAGGACCCCCTGAGACTCACCCTCTCCGTGGTGGTCATGCACTGCAGTTTCATTTGTTTCAGGTAGGTGGCAGTAAGAGGCATGTTGTAATCAATGAGGTCCGGCACCAGAGAAGTCGGTCGGTCATTTTCTGAAAAAAAAAAAATGGAGGAAAGAAACACAACAATTACAAAAAATAGTCCCAAATTCAAGGAGTCCTGATTAAAGATGATTTAATGTCTCTGGCATCATAATCCTGTGATTAGAATTCAGTTTGTTATTTCTATCATCCAACCTCAAACGCCAATCAGCCATAACATTATAACCACAGACAAATGGAGTCAGTGTAACATTCTTTATCTCGTTGTCATGGTGACTAACGGTGGAAATACAGTGTCCGCCATAATTAATGCAAAAAAAAAGAATTACTTAAATGAGATGGAGGAAAAAAAAAGAGTCATATCTACACTCAGGATCTCTCATTGAAATTATTCACTCAATTTAACATTTAACTTAATAACAAAATTTAAAAGGAGCAATAAATTCTTAACGTGAAACAAACATTCTTCTCTGAGTCGTGGGGTTTGGGTCAGGTGACTGGGACGGCCATGACAGAACCTTTATTCTGTGACCTCTGAACCATTCTTGGGTTGATTTTGAGTTGATCTTCAGATCATTGTCCTGCTGGAAGGTCCAACCACGACCCACTTTAAGGTTCCTGACAGGCTTTTAGGTCTTCATCCAGTATCTGCTGGTGTTTGATGGAGTCCATGGAACCATGTCTTTAACAAGAGGTTCAGAACCTTTAGAAGAAAAACAGCCCCACGGCATCAGAGATCCACCAACAGACTTCACAGTGGGTATGAGGGGCTTTTCCATATGGCTTTCTTTCTTGCTTTCTTGCTGTTTGTTGACAAAAACCTCTACTTTGGTCTCATCTGACCTCTGACCTTGTTCCAGTGAAAGTCCCAGTGGTGTTTGTCAAACTGTAGCAGTGTTAGCTTGTAGCAGCGTTAGCTTGTGTGTGGACGACAGCAGAGGCTTTTTTCTTGCTACCCTCCCAAACAGCTGGTGTCGGTGTCGGCGTCGTGTGGTGGTGGTTCGGGAGACTTTCTGACCCCAAGATTCAACTGACCTCTGACCTCTCTAGCTGTGATCCTTGGAGAGTCTTTTGCTAATCCAACCATCTTCCTCACAGGGCGGGTCACCGTTTGCAGACACGTCCTCTTCCAGGTTGATGTCTAACATCTCCAGTCTCTTTAAACTTCTTCATTATTGATCGAACTGTTGAAACCGACATCTTGAACTGCTGAGAGATGTTCTTGTCTCCATTGTCAGATTTGTGCAGCTCTACAACTTTTCTTTCCTCCTCATTGCTGTGTTCTCTGGTCTTCATCATGGTGAAGAACATCAGAGAGAATCAGGCCTGTGTCACCTCATATTTATACCCAAATGAAACAGGAAGTCACTGTTCACCACTTCAGAGTTCCTGTTCAAACAGGTGAACAGGACTGGAGATATGATTCGGTTACGTTTTAAACACAGGATTCACTAGAGGTGACATTAATTTATGTTTAAAATATTTGTTCTTTCTTAAGAAAACAATATTCTAATAATTAGGTAATCTTCCTACCTAATAAAAAATGTCACATTTTTGAAAATAATTTGAATACGTCTCCATAAAGATATTTTCTGCATCTCATTTTATATATTATATATATCATAGAATAGAAATATTCTTGACATTTGCTTTACCTTTGACACAAAAACAAAAAAAATTATTGCTGCATAGACGTTTTAGAGTAAAGAGTAAAATATTTATTTCATGTTAAGAATATAAAGTTTCTTTTATGTATGTAAATTGAGTAAATAACTCACTTAGCTCTAGAGCTTGAGGAGAACTACAGCTATAACGATTAGAAATCCACTTGTTTACACATATATCAGCATAATCCTTCACGTTCTTCCTATTTCTGCACTAAATTGTTCTGTCAACAAGTTGTGTTTGGTCAGTAAGTTCTGCACACAGACAAAGGGAAGCAGAATTGTTGAAACATCCGGGCAAAATGTTGAAATCCAGGCAGTAGCATCCACCTTGTGCCTCACCTGAGTCCTAAAAAAAATGAGAGAGCTGCCTGCAGTTTTCACACCGACCACCAGAGGGAGTGTGTGATCGTGGTAGAGGGTCTATCTGCACAATCCCAGAGATGTGGTCCTCTTGAGTCTTTGTTACATCATGTGTAATGTGATGGATAAATATACAACACGTTTTATAAATGAGGCGTTGATTTAAATACTCACACACCTTAGACACACACCTGAGATGACAGGAGTTCACGTTTAGAGTCTGACAGGAGAACTCAGGTGTTTGTAAACTAAACAATCCGGCCTGTCCTCATGGACTTAAAGAGCCCTTCTCTTATTCCTATAAGAGGGTATAATCCTCCAGCAGCGATGTCTGGCTGCTGCTGCGGCAGACGAAGAACGAACATCCCAGCATGCACTTCCACATATTAATTATCTCTTCCTCCATGTTAGGGTCGGAAAATGAGCCACTCTTAAAGGTTAATCACGGAAACAGCAAACGTCGCTTAACGACGATGTTTCCGGGATCACTGATCCGTCCGGAGGTCAGATGTTGGTGCGTGCCGTTACCTTTGAACTCTGCGGTGCTGGGATTGATGTGCATCCTCTTCTGACACTCTCCACAGCTCATTAGGAAGCGAGTCACCGCCTCTCTGGGCAGGAAGGCGTAGGTCTCTGCTATCTGTGTCGAGGGGAGCGAGCAAAGGAGAACGGGTTACGACAATAAGGAATAAAAAAAATCAAATGTGCAGCGGCTGAACACAAAATGTGTGCAGGTGTTTTTGCTGCTCTCCGCCGCACACGTGTGAAAGTCGGGGGTCAGTGGTTGTGTTATCTCAACATGGCGTGAGGAGGAATCCTCCCTCCGGGCGATCCGTCATGCCTTCACATGGCCTAATTCCAGCTGCTACCCCTCCACATATCTCCGCTTTGATATCCTGAGACCTGAGCGCCGTCGGGTCATCTTCCTCCTTCGTCTCCCCGCTGCCTCGCTCAGGTGTCAGCCGGCTCTTATCTTCACCTCGCTGTCATCCGCAGCCTTCACTTCTCTTCTGGTCCGTGCCACCCTCTGCTACCCCCACCCCCCACCCCCCCATCCCCCGCAGGCGTTTCCCTGTAAATAAAATAGAATGCGACCTTCACGTGACCATGGAGAGGCAGCGGGGGGTGCCCACCCCCACTGGCCCACCACCGTCACCACTGCCACGGCTCCCCGTCCCCTTTGCCCACCCCTCCGAACCCCTTGAGGCAGCTGAGAGGGAAAGGCCACCCAGAGGAGCATGCACCTCCCAGAAGGCCACAGTGACAGTTCCATATTACGCCCGGCCCCTCCTCAAAAGGGTACGCTCGATGAGACGTGACAGGACCTCTCTACAGGGCAGAAGGAATTGGCTCCATGATTTTCTCTCTTCAATCCTATGGAGTGGGAGTGAAGGGGTTAGAGGAGGGGGGGCAGCAAGGTCCTGATAACTCCCCCCCCCCCCCTCCCTCGATGCTGTGGTTGTTGGAGGACCACACCTCGCTGTGCAATAAAAGCTGCCGTTCAGCCTTTGTTCCACAAGTACCTGAGGAAAAGCGGTTAGCGGTTCCCATGGTAAATCCTGAAGCTGAGGATGATGATGATGATGCATTAGGTTGTCAGTGATATCAAATATAACCTCCTGTCTTTCACAGGAAAGAGAAGGAAGAAAAACCCTTTGTGGTCTCCGCCCGCCTCTGGTCGGTGGGTTTCTGGGCGTCCTTCGGCCCTGACAAGAATTTTCAGGCTTTCTAATATCTATATCTTATACCCCGATCGGCCATAACAATAAAACCACCTGTATCGTCCAAAGCTATGTGTTTTTTCTTAAAGCCTTCTTTAAAAATGTATTATCAGAACCAGAACACGATACGGGCTACACTCATCAATCATCCTCCGACACCCATGACCCCGTCACCTTCTCACCACTCGTCCTTCCTGAGGTCACTTCTGTGTCCACTAACCACTGGAGGCCAGAAACATCCAACACGGCTGACAAGTTCTGGCGATGGCGTGACCCAGTGGTCCAGCCATCGCAATCTGATTCTTGTCAAAGTTGCTCAGATCTTTTCTCTTTCCCTCATTTCCTGCTTCTAACAAATCACATTTGACAACGGAAGGTTCCCTGACAGGAGTCTCCACAGCAGATCACCTGTTTCTGTCTCCTCCTGTCCTCTTCATCATCCTCTGTCACACCAACCAACAACATGTCCTCTCTCAACACATCCAGAAACCTCCTCTTTGGTCTTCATCTTTCTTCTCCTGCCTGCAGATCCATCTCCAGCATCCTTCTACCAGTAGATCCACTATCCCTCCTCTTCTTCACGGGTCAGAACCATCTCAATCTGTCCTCTCTGACTTTGTCTCCAGGACGTCTAGCTTGGACTGTCCCTCTGATGTCTCCTTTCTAATCCTTCCCTTCCTCTCACTCCCAGAGAACATCTGAACATCATCAGCTCTGCCTTTCCCTTCACTCCTGCTGCTCCTCTTCTGTCACAGATAACTCCTGAAATTCTTCTCCACCCACTCCACCCTGCCTGCACTCGCGTCTTCACCTCATTTCCACACTCCCCGTTGCTCGGGGGGTGTGGAAATGTCGGAATGTCGGAACAAACATAAAGGCAGATCATCGTAGGAGATGTGGTGAGTGGACCCCTATTGGCTGAAATCGTGTTCCTGTGTCATGTGACATGTAGTCATGTGACATGTAGTCATGTCACATGTTCTTCCTATGTTCTCTAGAAATGTAACACTGTGAGAGAATTACAAATATCATTCTGGTCTGGTAATGTGCAGCATGGAGGCAAAGAGGGCGACATTGTTGGATCCCAGCAAGAAGGCGCAGCATGGGGCCTTTCTGATGGGAGGGGTCTTCTGGGGGGTTCCTCAGGGGTGCGTCGACCTCCTCCCACTGGGTAAAACAAGCTAAATAGATTAATAAATAATGAGATTAATGGCCCTTAAATTGCCCGTAGGCTGTTTATCTTATTGTGTTGACCATGTGACTAAGTGGTAACATGTCCCGGGAGAACCCCAGCTCCTGCTCAGTGTCAGCTGGGACAGGATCCAGCCCATCCATCACCAGTTATTAGCCATTAGCAGGATGAATGAAAATGAAGAAAACGATTGAATGATTTGTTCCAGTGATGACGAAGATCTCGAGTAAGAAACTTCAAAACTGTCTTTTATTTTTCGATTATATTAATTTTTACTACTACTTTTTTTTTTGCATACAACTTTTGGGGAACATTTAAAAGATTTTTAAAGCAGTTATTGCGACACGGAACTTCGAGCGAAGTTAGTTTGTATGCAACGATAAAAGATCAGTCGTCATTTCTTATCGTATCTCCTAATCGTAGAGGTAGTTTTTTAATTTTTAGTCATGTTCGTGGCTATCAGACTGGAAATTCAGTCACTTTTTTCCCTGTTCCCCTCAGGTATGAGTGAATTAACTTTGATGAAGAGTAGCTAAAACTGAAACCTTTCAGTCGTAGATAGAATTGCGACCTAGCTGGTGACGTTGTGAGCTCGCGTCATTATTCCTGTATGCAGACGACTCTCTCTTCTCTCTTCGGACTAAACTTATTTTCTTTCTATCTCTCACTTTCACTTTTGGCTGTAGTTTGCTCACATTGAAGAACTTTTCATCATCTGTCGCCTTCGTCATCACCATTGCTCTAACGGCTGACCTGACTTGCGTGACGGAGGCCAGAAGTCCCAGTCGCGGGGAACGTGGCGTCGGTTATACGGGTCTACATCCACCGGTTCCCTGAGTTCGCTGAGGGATGCGTTCGCGGTGGTTCCTGAGGTACCCACCGCTTTGTAGGTCTTCTTCTGGCCTGCATGCTTGGGCGCTCTGCCGGGGTCGGCTCCCATCTCCACATGCATGGCGTAGATGATGTCGAAGAAGTCCTCCACCACCGCCACGCGCTTCAGGGAGGAATTGTCCTGGGCCGAATTCCCGTCCGAACACTGAAACACAAACAGACACAGGAGTTCAGCCGAACGTCCCGCCGATGGCGCGGAGGATCAGCTGACGACGCAGCTGCGGCTGGACGGCCCTGCCCGCGTCGGCGCCATTATGTATGCGTATGAGTCACGGGTCACGTGATCGCAGTCAGTCATGCACCTCCTCTGCCAATCATTTAGTCTCAGCCGGGTGAAGAAGTCTCCTTCCCGTCTCCACCTCATCTCTGCCATGTTTAAAAATAACAGCACACTCTCTGCACAGGACCATCAGTCCCTCCTACCACCACCTCTGGCGCTCTTGCAGCTGACCCTGTCGCCATAGAAACTGCCACTGATTTCTCCCAGGCAGGTGTGCTGGGCAAAAGGGTCACGTGACAAGCAGTACAAGTGGAATCGCCAGGACAACGGCCTCCATAGCGCACACGGGGCGTCCCTCCCCTCTCCGCCTCCGTCCTAAACACAAAGTCCACACTTGAAAGCGGATGTTTATTTATTTATTCAGAAGGTCCCAGGAATCATAAAATGAACAGAATTTTTTTTTTTCTCACATGAAACAGGCGCTGACATTTCCTGGATATTGGGTTCTGGATGGGGGGTGGTGTTTTCTTGTCTGGGTGGGGGGTGGGGTGGAGTTGAAAAAGTTTCCCCGTGGCATTGAGGAATCAGACTTTTTCCCTTCCCTCGTCTCCTTGACATTTACGTGCAGGTCCTGGGATCTGACATTTCATCTTCTGGTTTCTCCTCTTCGTCTTCCTCATCCTCTCTCCTGCCTCTTTTCGCCTGTCCCGCCTTCCTCCCTTCCTCCCTTCCTTTCTTCCTTTCTTTCTTTCTTCCCCCCTCCTCCTCTTTCCTTGCTCCTGCTCTCCCAAGTGCGAGGTAATGATCGTTGCCATGGTAACTAAAACCAGCTCACAGAGCGGGTTTGTTTTAATCCGGCCCCCTCTTCTCCCCTTCCCTCTTTCTAGTCACTCTCCCCTGTCAGCTTGGGCTAAATGTAATGAGTATAAATGAGATAATAGCGATCTTCCACCTCATCATCACAGCCGTAATCTATCGAACCTCGAGGTATCATCATCTTTTCTCCCAGTGACATCATCACCACCACCATCAGCACCGCCGCCGCCGCCGCCGCCGCTGCGGCTGCGGCTGCTGCTGCTGCCGGGACAATGGTGTCAGGTCCATTCACGCTGGATTTAGATAATCTCATATAACTGTGGAGTGTGCAGGGCTCCCACTCCACGGCAGCATCCTCCACTGAATTCTAGCCCGGCACAATATCCAGCAAACACACCGGACATTCAGCCGGGAATAGAAATCACAACATGCTGCAGGTAGAACATGACATTCCAGCCCTTCAGGTTTTAGACCCGGTTCTGAGCTCG